>VMDO01002935.1:107344-154893 GCA_007922755.1 Pedetes capensis | reverse complement strand
GAAAAAATGTATTTGCAATGAAAAGGTCATTGGTCTGACAAAATTCTATCATGCGATCTCCAGCTTCATTTCTGTCACCAAGACCATATTTTCCAACTACTGGGCCTTCTTCTTTGTTTCCAACCTTTGCGTTCCAGTCACCAGTGATTATCAGTATGTCTTGATTGCATGTTTGATCTATTTCAGATTGCAGAAGCTGGTAGAAGTCTTCCCTTTCTCCATTTGTGGCCTTAGTGGTGGGTGCATAAATTTGAATAATAGTCATATTAACTGGCCTTCCTTGTAGGCATATGGATATTATTATATCACTGACAACATTGTATTTCATGACAGATCTTGAAATGTCTTTTTTGATGATGAATGCAACCCCATTTCTCTTTAGTTTATCATTCCCAGCATAGTAGACCATATGATGGTCTGACTCAAAATGGCCTATGCCGGTCCATTTTAGCTCACTGATGCCTAGAATGTCAATATTTATGCACTCCATTTCTCTTTTACCGATTTCTAATTTGCCTCGATTCATACTACATACATTCCATGTTCCAGTTATTAATGGATGTTTACAGTTGTTTCTCCTCATTTTGAGTTGTGCCACATCAGCAAGTTGAGCACCCTGGGGCTTTCCTCCATTTCCATCATCACGGTAGACTCTACTTGGAGGAGACAACTCTTCCCCAGTAGTCTTTTGAGTGCCTTCCAACCTGGGGGCCTCATTTTCTGGCACTATATCTGACAGTGTCTCTTTGCTATCCATAGGGTTTTCAGTGGCTAGTTGTTTCGGGAGTGGCTCGCCAGGTCCTACTCCCTAGTCCGTCTTAGTCTGGAGGCTCAGCTGAAAACCTGTCCACCATGGGTAACCTTGCTCATGTCCAAGGTTACAGTGGCAGAGCTCTCAGCCTCATCGTAACACACAAGCCCCCACAGTGCGGCAAACTGACAGACATGTGGTGGTTTAATACAATAAGCATTTCAATATATTTTAAGTAGATATTTAACATTTCTTATATTTTGGTAGAACTATTAGTTAAAATAACTACAAGTTGGCCAGGTGACATGGCAAATGCCTGTAATCTCAGCTACTTGGAAAGCTAAGGCAGAAGGAACATGGATTTGAGGCCAGGGACAAACTGCACAATATAGGGAGACCCTACCTTAAAATTTAAAATAAATGCTTAAAGATAGCATTAGGAGTACAGCTCAGTAGGAGAAAACTTGCATGCACAAAGCCCTGGGTTCAATACCCTCAGTAATGCAAAGAAAAAAAAACAAACTACAAGTTAGTAACCAGAGGAACTATTAAAATAATATACAACCTGAAGTCAACCTGCCAAGAAAGCAGTTTGCTTAAGACTGTTGGATTTCCTATGACACAAGGAAAGTCCCAGGATAACTTTCAGGAAATTGATCATCCTAGAAGTATAAGTAAGTACAATTCCACAGACTTAATAATAATCAATATAAAAATTATGAACAAAGAAATAGAGATATCAGCATATTATTTAAATATGCAGTGATAGTCATAGCAGTGGTTAACATTGTTCTTTAAAGCCATATAGACTTGGGACACTAAACCAGTTCTACCAATTAGTGGCTCCATGATGTTGAGAAAATAACTATTCTCTTATAATCATATCTACCTCATTAGATAATTATAAGGATGGTGTCAAATAATGAAAACAAAGTGATTAAACCAGAAATAGACAAAAAATAAGAATCCAGGAACTGTGGTATGGTTACCATTGATATTCTTTATGGAAGCTATTTGTTGCATGTGGAAAAATATACACAAAAAATATATTTTGATGATCGGTCTCTTGGCAAAAGTGGGGTATTTAAATTTCTCGTAATAATTGTGTCTGGCCTAATATTTTCCTGTATCCCTAATAAAGTTTATTTTATGAAACTAGATGCCCCTGTATTTGGTAAGTAAGTATTAAGTAACATTATGGGTTCCTGGTTGACTATTCCTTTTGATAATATGTAATGTCCTTCTTTGTCTTTTCTGATTAGTTCATAATTGAAGTCTAATCTGTCTGTAATTAATTTCACAACTCTTGCTTTTTATGTTTCCCACCTGCTTGGTATATTGTTTTCTAGCCTTTAACTTTCAGCCTTTCATGGTCTTTATGGATGAGGTGAGTTTCTTGAATGCCACATATCAACAGTATATGTTTTTTGATCCAATTGGTCAGCCTATGTCTCTTGATTGGTGAGTTAATACCATCTACATTGAAAGTAATTATTGAGAAATGCTTATTATTAGGCATTAATTTGGTACTTGTTACTGGTTTTTGATTCATAATTGGCCTATTTTTTCTTAAGTTCCTCTTATGTTTATCATTTATTTCTTTGATCTTATATTTGGGGTTGTTTTACATTCCCCATATGCATTCTTTCATTGAGGATCCTCTGAATGTGGGCAAGGCAATATCATAGAATGTCTTGTACTCACCATCTATTTTAAAAGATAACTTCATGGGGAAATGTAATCTTGATTGACAGTTATTCTTTTTCAGAACTTACATGATGTCTGTCCAAGCTTTCCTTGCCTTTACTATTGTTGAGAAATCCAGTGTTATTCTGATGGGTTTGCCTTTGTACGTGTGTTGGCATTTATCTCTTGTAGCTTTTAGAATTGCTTCTTTGCTCTCTAGATTTAGTATTCCAACTATAATGTGTCATGAGGAGGATCTGTTCTGGTCTACTCTGTTTGGGATTCTAAATGTTTCAGTTATATAGGTAACTAGCTCTTGCCTTGGGCTTGGGAAATTTTCATCTAATATTTCTTTGGATAAATTTCCTAATCCTCTCATGTTGTTTTTGGCTCCTTCATGGATCCCTTGAATTCATAGGTTTCATTTTGTCATTTTATCAAATATCTCTTGAAAATCCTAGTAATACTGTTTTATCATTCTTTCTATATGGCATGTGAATAAATAAGGTCTTCCACCTTTGCCTCAGCTTCAGCTATCCTATTTTCAGCTTCATCTATTCTTGAGACTGAAGATTCTACAATAATGCTGAATTGGTTAAATTTTCCTTGCATCTCCATGACCTGTGCTTGATTCTTCTTCAGAATTTCTATTTCTCTAGAGAATTGTTCTTCCAAATTAGATAAATTTTTGTCCAGTGAATCAATTGCTTTCATCTTGGTGTCTTTGAGGTCTTTTAGAATATTTATAAGCAGTGTTCTAAATTCTCCTTCAGGCATCTCCAGGAATCTGAATACTTGACATGATCCATTGAGATGCTTTTGTCTATGGGATCATCCCATCTAGCATTTCCTTTCATATTTCATGTGTTTTTCTGCTGAGGCTTGCTCACTGCTTGGTCTAGGTGTGAGTTACCAACTCCTCCATGTGTAAAGCAATTCTCCCCTGATATTCCCATGAGTTTGTGTATTGATAGGTTGCTGGAACTTCCCTCTTCCTCTCCTACCCTCCATAGTTTACATCCTCAATATCCAGTGCCTAGCTCTTGCTGCATTCTCTGCATTCAGCACTGCCCCCTCAGGTTGTCCTCACCCCCCGTGTTCCCAGCCTCCAATTGCATGAGAGCCTAAAACAATGAACTTGAATTGCACCATAGACCAATTGGACTTTGGAGATGTCTTCAGAATATTCTATCCATCAGTTGCAGAGTACATATTCTTCTCAGCACCACATGGAAATTTTTCTAAGACGGACCACATTTTAATCCACAAAAATGGTCTCAACAAATACAAAAAAGTAGAAATCATTCTCTCTACCTTATCAGATAACAATGCAGTAAAACTAGAATTCAAGAACAAGAAAAATTTCAGAAATCTTACAAATTCATGGAGACTAAATAATACACTGCTGAATGATCAATAAGTTATCAAAGAAATCACAGTGGAAATTAAAATATTCCTGCAATCAAATGAGGAGGAGAACACATATTACTAAAATTTATGGGATTTCTAAGGCAGTTCTAAGAGGGATGTTCATTGCCATGAGCACCTTCATCAATAATTTAGAGAAGACTCAACTAAATGACTTAATGTCACATCTCAAGACATTATAAAGCCAACAACAAGTCAATCCCCAGAGGAGCACTCAGACATGATTTATCAACATAAAAGCAGAGACATCTCAATTAGAATCTAAAAAGATAGTTTGAAGAATTAATGAGACTAACAGCTGGTTCTTTGAAAAGATTAATAAAATAGATGCCCCACCCCTGATAGTCTCACCAAAAGAAAGAAAAGACCAAAATTGAAATTAGAGATGAGAAAGGTATCATAACCACTGATATCAATGAAATTTAGAAATTCATCAGGGAATACTTTGAGAAATTGTTCTCCCAATAATTGAAAATACAGAAGTAATGGATAAGTTCATTAACACATATGAATTTCCAAAATTAAGCCTGGAAGACATAAGCAATCTTAACAGACCCATTACATTCACCAAAGTAGAGAAGGTAATAAAAAGCCTCCCAATAAAGAAAAGTCCAGGCCCCAACAGGTTCACAGTAGAATTCTATCAAACCTTCAAAGAAAAATGAATACATATTCTCCTCAAAATATTTCAAAAAGCAGAAAAGGAAGGGGCATCCCCAAACTCATTCTGCAAAACCACCATCACCCTGATACCAAAACTAGGCAAGGACACTTCAAAGATAGAGAACGATAGACAATTTCCCTGATGAAAATTGATGCAAAAATTCTTAAGAGAATCCTGGAAAACTGAATTCAGCACCAAATTAAAAAAAAATCATACATAATGATCAAATGGGCTTCATTCCATAGATGCAAGGTTGGTTCAACATACAAAAATCAATGTATTTCAACATATCAAAGACTTGCAGACAGAAATCACATGATCATCTCAAGCAAGGCTGAGAAGGCATTTGACAAAGTGCAACACCCTTTCCTGATAATAACCCTGGAGAAGATGGGCATAATAGTGAAATATCTCAACATCATAAAGGCCATTTATGACAAACCTACAGCCAATATCATATTAAACAGGGAAAAATTAAAACTGTTTCCTCTAAGATCAGGAACAAGACAAGGATATTCACTCTCTCCTCTCTTATTCAATATTTGATTGAAGTCCTAGCCAGAGCAATCAGACAAGAGAAAGAAATCAAAGGGACAAAGATAGGCAAGGAAGAGGCCAAATTATTCTTATTCACAGATGACATGATTCTTTACCTGGAGGACCCCAAAATCCCCCTAGAAAACTCTTAGACCTAATTAACTCCTTCACCAAAGTAGGAGGATACAAAATTAACTCTCAAAAAGCAGTAGCTTTCCTGTACACCAACTATGATCAGGAAGAGAAGGAAGTTAAGGCAACAATCCCTTTCACAACAGCTCACCATAAATTAAATACTTAGGAATTAATCTAGCCAAAGACTGTGAAGATCTCTATGAGGAAAACTTCAAAACATTAAATAAAGAAATTGCAGAGGATACTAGAAGACAGAAGGACCTTTCTGCTGATGGATTGAGAGAATCGATATTGTAAAAATGACTATACTACCAAAAGCAATTTACAGATTTAATGCCGCTCCCATTAAAATCCCAATGACAGATTTTTCAGAAATAGAAAAAAGATCCAAAAATTCATATGGAAACACAAAAGGCCACATATAGCCAAAACAATCTTAAGCTGCAAAACTACTGCAGGAAAGATCATAATATCTGACTTTAAATAATACTACAGGGCTATAGTAGCAAAAACACCTTGGTGCAGGCACAAAAATAGGATTAAAGATGAATGGAACAGAACTGAAAATCTAGAAAACACCCATGCAACTATAGCCACCTGATCTTTGACAAAGGGGATAAGGATGCAAGGTGGAAAAAAAATAGCCTCTTGAACAAATGGTACAGGGAAAACTTTTTACCCATCTTCATAAAAAGGAAAACAGACTTGTACCTCTCAATTTGCATGAGAGTCAACTTGAAAAGGACAGAAGACCTCAACATAAAATCAGAATCTTAAAACTACTAGAAGAAAAGATAAGAAACATACCCCAATACATAGGCATAGGAAAGTATTTCCTTAATAAGACTTCAATTGCTCCAGGAAATGGCACCAAGAATGGACAAACGGGTTTACATGAAATTAAAATGTTCCTATACAGCAAAGCAAACAATCAACAGAGTTAAGGAAGAGCCCACTGAATGAGAGAAAATCTTCACACCCTACACATCAGAGAGAGAACTAATTTCTAGAACAACTCAAAAAAGCAAGTCCCAAGTAAAAAAATAACCCAATACACAAGTGAGCAAAGGAAATGAACAGACAGTTCTCAAATGAAGTTCATACTGTAAAGAAACACATGAAAAAGTGCTCAATATCCCTAATCATTAGGGAAATCCAAATCAAAACAACTCCAAGATTTCACCTCTCTCCAGTAAGAATGGCCAAGATCAACTATATAAATAATAACAAATGCTAGTGAGGATGTGGAGAAAAAGAAACCCTTTTATGCTGCTGGTAGGATTGTAAATTAGTTCAATAACTTCAGAAATCAATAAGGATATGCCTCAGAAAACCAAAAATAGAACTGCCGTGAGACCCTGCTATACCACTCCTGGGAATATAACCAAAGGGAGACAAGTCATGCAGCACTCTTCACAATAGCAAGGATATGGAACAAACCAAGATGCCCATCAACAAACGAATGAATAGAAAAAAATTGTGCTACATATACACAATGGACTATTACTCAGCAATAAAAAAAGAATAAAATAACATCATTTGCAGCAAAATGGATGGAACTGAAGAATATCATCTTAAGTGAATGATCACAGGCTGAAAAAGAGAAATACCTTATGTTTTCACTCATATATGGGAGCTGAATTTACTTAAAGCAAGAAAACACCTATATATATAAGTAAATAGATATAAAAATGCATAATAAAACATAGTGAAGAAGGGAAAATATAAACAGTAGAAAGAAAGAGAGAGGGGACTAACAAAGGGAAGCAAAGGTTATGGAAGGTGGGAAGAGTAGGAGAAACAGTGTACAGGGATAATGGGGAGAGGATAATCTCAGTGTAAACAATGCAACTTAATGAGCACATGGGAAAAAACAGGAGAATATAACCCATATATGCATATGAGTTTTAATACACGTTAGTCAAAAGGCTCCATAAGCGTTGTAAATTGATGAAAGTGTAACCAAAAGTGATTTAATAGTTGCACAATTGAAAGAATAAATGCTGTATCATTCTATCTTCCACCAATATTTATCAACAAAGGGAAAAAAAGAAAAATATTAATTGTTCATTTAGTTGCTAGATCCTTAAATATCTATGGAAGGAATATGATGGCTTTAAACAGCAGACTGATACATTTAAAAAATTTTTTAAAGATGGAAAGATGGTAATTGCTTGGGTTTGGGTAAGGAGAAAGAGTAGACAAATGAGCAGTATCTTAGACAGTAGAGTTGTCTAGTATTTCAGTTTAACTCACATAACATTAACTCGAGAGAGACAGAGATAGAAATAATGATAGAGATAGAGACAGAGCTGTGTAGAGAGAGAAAAGAGAGGTTTAAATAATGCTGGCAATTAATTTCTCTTAATGACCTTTTGCTACTGGCAGTAAACTCATTCACACCTGAACTATCCCATGTTGCTTGATGGAAACTTGTAGGAAACACCTGTGAAGGTTTTTAAGCTCTTCTCTATGAACATAACTTGAAATATTTTTGTAGTCATATAAATAAATGGTATAACTTTGTCAATATCCTTGGAAAAGAAACTGAAGAATTAATTAAAGGTTACAGAAAAACCTTGATGGAGGAAGAATCAGGGTTTCATAAGCTCTTTTCTTTAAAGAAATCTCAAGAACAACTCAGCTAAAAGTAATTTTTGCTTTATATACTGGTTTTACAACTTAAGCTTTTGTGTAGGATGTAACTCTAATTTAAAACCATTTTGCATCATCCAGGCGCGGTGGTGCATCCCTGTAATCCCAGTGACTTGGGAGGCAGAGGCAGAAGAATAGAAAGTTCGAGACCAGAGGCAGTCTGCGTAATTTAGCAAAACACTGTCTCAAAAAGTAAAAAAAAAAAAAAAAAAAAAAAAAAAAAAAAAAAAAAAAAAAAAAAAAAAAAAAAAAAAAATGGGCTGGAGGTGCAGCTCAGTGGTACAGTACTTGCAAAGTGCAAGGCCCTGGGTTCAACCCCCAGTACTGCACAAAACAAAAAAGCAAAAAACACACATTTTGCATCACATGCATTTTTTAGTAGATGTAAATTCTAATTTTATAGGATCCATAAAAATAAAATGACATTCATGACAACTATGAAATTGTGAAAAATGTTTATAATAAATGTTAAGTAAAAAGATAGGATATATATATTTTTTATTTTCACCATGACTATGAGTAAATAAGAAGAGTAGTTAGGAAAATATTTTTTAAGAAATATACCAAAAAGCTAAGATTTGCTGGCCAGGTTTGTGTTCAGTGATGATTATAGAAGATTTTTATTTCATTTGTCTTAGTTTGTACAATTTATGGCTTCAGCGACTTATGGAGAAGCAGAAACAAAACATGAATTACACAATGCACATAGGTGGTCTAATTAAAACCTATCTTTAAAAATTATTCAGATTTCAGAATTTTTGCAATAATATCAAATTATAATGATTAAGCTTCTCTTCAGGAACTCTAGTCTAGTTTGTTCCACTGCATCACTTGATTTATCTACACCAAAGTAGAAAATAACGGTAGGCTATGTAATAATATCTGCCTTTAACTTTGAAATACTTCCAAAAACCATTTCTGCTAGACTCATTGCATTCAGACCCAGATTAAGTGTTTCTCCCACTTCCTCTATCCCGAGCAAAAGCAGTTCTTACTTGACTAGACCATAACGTCCAAGTTCAATTGTATCATATTATCATTCCATATCCATGGCTATGCCAATAGCCCTTAGCTCATTCTAAGCAACATAAATTTGGATTCTCAGGCAAATTTTGGCAGGAAGAGAAAGAGAAAGATTGGTCAATAATTACCAAGTTATACATAAATAGGAATAAAAAGTGCTGGTGTATTGTTACATAATAGATTAACTATACATAACAATTGCTCCATGTAGTTAAAACAAACCTGGGGAAAGGATTTTGAAAACAAATTAAAAATAAATTGTTGTTGTTGTTAGGTGCCGTTGTGTCGAGTCCAACTCATGGCGACCCTATGTACAGCAGATCGAAACACTTGCCGATTCTGTGCCAGGCAAACCATCTTATTTATGTTTAAACCCATTGTTGCAGACACTGTCAATCCATCTGGTGGAGGGTTTTCCTCTTTTCCGTTGACCTGCCACTCTTCCAAAGCTAACATATATTGGGTCCTTCACATTTCCTAGGCACTGACCTGAGAGTCTAGTCATGTACTCATTACTTTACTGATGAATGTGAGTGTTGGGACAGTTAATTAACTTGCCACACAACTATTGAGAAGTAGAGTATTTAGAACTTGAACTCGCATTGATCAGTACAGCCAAGTGTCTTCAGTAACTATTCTAAGGCCTTCTGTTTATTAAGAAGCTACTAAGTTCCAGGAATTTCTAGATACTAGGGGACACAAAGCTGATTGAGAACTGTGCCATTCAGGAAATAAAAACCATATGCTGCTTCTTTCAGAAGTGTGGCATTACCAGCGATTATTCAGTGATATCCTTTTCCTCTCAACCCCAGGGTCTCAGCAGACCAGGATAGCCACTTAAAGGCAAGAAAATATATTGAAGTGAAGTCTAATTGTTCCATGTAAAATTTGACTAGATTATTAAACACCATTTTCTTTTTACATACCATCAATTCTAGGGCCTCCAAATTACTGTTCATGAGTGACTGTGTTGGCTCAATGACATGGCCCTTCTGCCTATGACATCTCCTCTGGTAAATAATATCAGGGCCTGACAGATGAAGGATGTAGCCTTGAGTACCAGGAAACCCGGTTATATAATATATCTACTTCCCCACACAGGGCTCTGGTACTTGGAACTCAGCTGTTGAGTCATCTTTATAGCAAGAACCATGTAGCAAATTACTGAAGAATCCAGACAGAAAGTCCTACTGTGTAAGTCAGCTTTACATCAGGATGCTGAAGTACCTGAAATAGTTAACTTCTAAAGAGGAAAAGGCTTATTTTGGACCACAGTTTTGGAGGTTCTCTTCTACAATTGGACAGATCCATTGCTTTGGACATCTGGTCAGCATGCTGGATGGTAATGGTGGGAAGTATGTGGCAGCACAAACTACTCACTGTGGGGTCAGAAAGAAAAGAGAAAGAGGAAAAGGCTGAGGTCTTATGATCCCTTCAGTGACCTAAGGACCTCTCCAGAGGCCTCATCTCCTAAAGGTTCTGCCATCTCCCAAAGTGCCTTTAGAGAAGGTTCAACAAATCATCACAGGAATGTTCAAAGTTTCTGTCTAGATAAATTTTCTGCCATAATGATTTGCCCACATTCACTGCTGGCTCCACTCTACATTATTCTCCACACAGTAGCCAGAATGGTACTTCTAAATGGACACCATGGAAATGTGGAACTTACCATCCTAAAATCTTCAAAGCCTTCCCATTGTCAATGGATCGAATCTGCAAAACTTTATTGCCAAGGTGCAGAAAGTCAGGACTTGTTTAGAGAGTTGGTGAGTAGTCACAAATGGTGGTCATCCAGACCATGCCCCTCTTCTCTAGTCTTATTTCAGACTATTTTTTATCCCACTCACTGTACACCAGTAATAATGACTTTGTTTCCATTTTCTTGCATGGTTCCCTGTGTATGCTGTTCGAAAATTCATTTTGCCCACCTACCATGCCTAAACTCTTTCGTCTTACAGATTCTATGACTGCTTTCACAGATCAAGTTGCATTACATTAAATATTTTAAATAAAGAAATGTAGATAATGTTTCTGCCAAATCTAAAATCTGCAACCTCGCAGCTCATTCTGTGCATTTCGTTCACAGCCTTTATCCCAGTGGATGAGAATTTAGTAGTTGTTTGAAAATTTGTTTAATGTTTCTCTCTCATGATCCATTTTAACTTGATGATGACAGATCACATATATCTTGTTAATTATTCAGTCCCTAATGCCAGCTGCATAGTCACTACTCAAAGAATTATTTGTTAAATTAATGAAGACTTGCTGACAAATAATCAAAAGGACCATATCTTGTGCTCCTTTACCAATAGCTATTTCTGGTCTGTCTGCAGCCATAGCACCCTGGCATCCAATCCTGCTTGATGTCAGAAGCTAAGCAAGGTCCATCTGGTTAGTCCTTGGATGGGGGACCACCTGGGAATACCAGGTGCTGCAGGCTAGGGAGAAGGACCTGGCAATCCACTCCTGAAACAATCCACTATTGACAACCCTGTAAATAGCAGAGAGGCACTGACAACAGGGCCAGGCATGGCACAGTGTCAGGAAGTGTTTCTTCGGTTGTAGGTAGGGTCCCTGTGAGTCAGACCCTACTCAATGGCACCTAAAAACAACAACACTTCTGATTTAGGATAGTCAGGTCCTTAAAATGGTAATCTTTCTCTTGAAGCTTGTCTGGCCTCTGATGGAACATTCCTTCCTAAAAGTGCATCTTCTCTATTCTCTGTCACAGGACATTGCTGGTGAAAGGCTACTCACATCTTTAAAACCATTCAGATATCCATTCTGTTCATTGAGAAAAAACTTTGAGTGAAAAAGAAGAGATAGAAAACTCAACCAGTAGCAGGTGCACAGTATGGCAGTCCTGAGAGAAGGCCTCAAAAGAGGCCTAGACTATCAAGACATACTCAGGAGGGGACTTCTGGGACTTCTCCTAAGAAGAACTGGGGCGTTAAGAGGAGACTGGACAAGCCACTAGCCATGTGCCAGGAAAACACCAGGTAAGAAGCATCCAGACAACAAGAGTACTTTGTAGAGCAGTCAGGAGTTGAGGGGAGAACATACCAGAAGTTTGAGGTTGAGTGCTGAGCGGCTAATACCCCTGACAGGGCCCAGGGCAGGGAGGACATTTAAAAGCCCATCCTGAATATAATGGGATGTTGTGATGGCTGTTAAGCCTGGAAGTGGGGTCGTAGGAATCAGATTTGCATCTTCGAAAAACTGCTTCAAAACAAGCTTAAACATTAAGGGGGAGCTATAAATAGATTTCATAATACCATTTATCATATTTTGAAGTGGGAATTTGAATAAAAAATAATGATTTATGTGTGTTGATAATGGATATCCTTCCTAAGATTTGAGAAAATGTTTACATACATCATTTCCTTCAGAGTAAATTAGGAAATGAGGATAATGGTTCTGCAAAACCTAAAGACTGCTAGTGACTCATTATCCAATTAATTGATATGAATAAATTGGGTAAATCAAGCTAAATGAGAGTCAGTCACTGCACACATAGAGAAAGCATGCTTCTTGGTTTTTGGTGTTTTGTTTTGTTTTTTGTTTTTGGTGGTGGTGGTGTGTGTGTGTGTGTGTGTGTGTGTGTGTGTGTGTGTGTGTGTGTGTGTGTGCGTTTTGTTTCCAAAATAATAAAGTCAGAAATCCTGAGCGTCACTGGGGAGAAGTAGGCAAGGCACATTCACAGAGTCTCTGACCCTTAGACACAGAGCCTGGGTGGTGTGGGTGTGGACTTGGAACTGGAGCTGGTCAAGATGGAACTGGAAGCCTCTGCGTGCATCTTGAGATCCACTCACTGCTGTAACATTGCAGCAGCTGGCCCTGCCCTGCAGTAAATGGCACCATCCAGCCTCAGAACAAATTCTTCAGAATAGGAAAGAGGGCTGGAGCTGTTATCAGAGGCAGAGACCATTGGAAGTCGCTTGTTTTTTCATCACTGTGAAGCTTGTGCTTCCGAGACCATACCCACCTTCTTAGTAGTAACAGTACCTAAAGCCCACCATGTTCCTTCTTGATGAAGAGGGACCAGCTCTCTTTATGCTAGCATGGAGTTAGAATAATACATAAGCATCTCTTGTGAAATTGTAAAGATAGAATTTAGAAGAATGAAAAAAATCCTCACCACTAAATCAAATTGGGAGCCTTTTAAGAAATTCATGGCTGATGAGATCATATTTTATATCAGATATTTTTTTTCAGTTCTTCGGGATTCAACCCAGGGCCTTGTGTATACTTTACAAGTGCACTGTACTGGGCTGCATCCTCAGCTCATTTTTAAATGTTTTATCTTGAAACAGAGTTTCGCTTAGTTATCCAGGCTGCCTGTGGCCTCGAACCTGTGATAGCCCTGCCTTTGCCTCCTGAATTGATGTGATTACAGGAGTGAGCCACTGTGCCCAGCTAGATTGTGTCAGATTATATGGGAGAAGGCCAACAAGCCATGTGTCCTAAAGTTTCTTTGCAAACCTGAGTATGGATCGGAACTAAAGCAATGGCTGTGGATACTTTTTGTGGATGGTTTTATAACCAACTACATCTCCAACTTAGCATTCTTAGAACACTTCAATTTTACAATCACTTTTTATATAACTTGAAAAACTTTGAAACTTTTACATTGCCAGGATCTTATCTTTCATCATTCTCACCCATTAAAAAGGCTTGGCCTACAAATTTCCCCCAACAGCCCCTGGAAAAACAGTTTAGCAAAATACGCCTGCGATAGCAAACAACAGTGTCACTGTGAGTTGTCTTGAAAGAAATATATATGAGTGTGTGTATATGTGTGTGTGCTTTAAGTTACTACTTGTATTATGTAACTTCTCTTATACTACAAAATCTGGCCTGAGGTCTACAAATGTGTTGTAGAATGAGAACTAACTAGAGACGTCTTTTAACACTGCTATGCTATGTTAGGAAAATGCTTTGATTCTGTAAATTAAAGTAGCTATATGGAATATTTTGTGAGATTCATCTTTACTCACAGAAGTGAAATCTCTCTGAACAAATGGGATAATACCTTCAAGAGTAAGTTAATATTCAGAGATGATTATTCTTGAACATGTAATGTTAACCTTGACTCCTCCTCCCCCCAAATAACCAGTTTAGTATATTAAAGCAGATAGCTATCTTGACAAAATCTTCATAGTGTCTTAAAAGAGGATGTCAAGGGAAAGTATTTATGGGTTTTGGTTGCCTGAGTTAAATAGTTTTAAGGCAAGTTTTACAAGGTAGAGTGTCTTAGTCTATTTGCACTGTTATAACAAGATACCATAAACAAGGTAGCTTATAAGCAGCAGAAATTTATTCCTCACAATTCTAGAGCCTGGGAAATCCAAGATCATAGTGCTGGCAGATTCCATGTCTGGTGAGGGCCTGTCCCTGGTTCAAAGAAGGTGCCTCTTCACGGTGTCCTCGCAGGGTATAAGGGAAAAGCAGGTCTCAGGGGTCTCCTTTTAAGGGCACTAACTCCATTCAAGGGGAAAGGATGTGGCAATCCACTCCTGAGGCAATCCCAAAACAACCTGCCATTGAAAACCCTATGAGAGTCGCTATAAACCAGATACACCTCAATGGCACCTAACAACAACAAAAAGTCCATTCATAAAGTGGAGCCATCATGACCCAATCACTTTCCAAAAGTTCCATCTTCTTATACCATCACATTGCTGATTAGGTTTCAATCTATGAATTTGGGGAGGAAAACACTCAGATCAGGGCGTGCAGAATTATCTGCAGTCGGAAAAATGTTATGACATAGTAGTTTTAGGAGGATAGAGACAAGATGGGAGTCAGGATGGGAGTCTATGAACATGTCATTAGTTTTGATAAGTAAGTTCGTTACTGGATAAAGTTCTTTCTTCCAAGAGCGGATATGTCTGGAGCAAACAGCTAAGTAGTCAATTTTGCCTGGCCCCATTATTGTTTAACGTAGAGATGAAAGATTATAATTAGTCCCAGCCTTGTGTAGCAGAGGAAGGGAGATATATTTGGTTTCATTCCTTAGTCTAAACAGGGGATCTGATCAGTTACACCATTGCTAGATATGTTGTGAGATTTCCTAACATTGCTCATCCTAACTTCTCTAAGTGTTTCAAAAGCTTGACTGTTCTCCTACACTGGATGTTGGCAACACAAGCCAGCCCATGTTTGGGGGAAGGAACATAGGCTCCACCCTTTGATGGGAAGAATGTCAAATAAGTTGTGTCCATGTTTTCAATCTTCCCTACTTCTACTTTGGCCAAAGTTTAGTTACATTCCTCCCATGAAACCCTAAAAAGACTCATCAAATTATGAAACCAGCATCAGGCTTGAGGTGCAAGTTCTTGTCATCTAAATCAGGTTCAGATGTGGCTGAAACTCTTTGGGTTTAATTCCATGAGTACAAGTCATTTTTATCTGAGACTCTACAAGCAGACACCCTCTTATTGGACCATAAGCAACAAATGTACCTTGCTAGGACAAGCTTGTGATGACCATCTTAGACATTCCTGTTCACAGTAATTGGGCCCCAGCAATTCAGAGGCAAGCAAGGGATATCTCATCAATTCCTTGATTAGAGACAAGAAAATCTCTCCAGGAGTAAATCTGTCATCTAGGCTTTTGATTCTGCCCTCTGGCTCATCTTTCATTTTACAGAAATAGCTATGTTTGCAGTTGAGTAATTTTCTTAGCCTCTTCTAACTCATGCAAGTTCAATAGCCCAGAGGCCACTTTTTAAATTTGTATTGTCTTTATCCTTTTCTGTCTAAGCAGTTATAATTCTTTGAAATAACTTTGTGAGAGTCTTGCATAACAATTTATAATCTACATAATTAGACAAAACCACATTACATCCATAAATCTTTTCAGAATAGGCCTTTCTTTCCCTGGGTCTTCTTTGAAGCCGAAGTTGAATAATGCCTTCCAGATTCTCGGATGCTGTTAAGGGAGACACTGTGTGAAACCATCCTTGGGAGTTATTTTGTCTAGTTGAAGAGTATTTGAGGTGCTGACATAAATGTTTCTGAGGTCTCACCAAAGTATTTTCCTAGCAGTATTTGTGACTTTGTCATTTCCAGATAACATCCTTTATTTGATCTTGGCCATTAGCTTGTTTTGCTTTGTTTTTTTCTTTCTTTCTTTTTTTTTTTTTTTTTTTACTTTGAGGACCTTCTGCTGGCTGGAAAAAAATATCTAGAGGTCCTGTGCTTCTTCTTAATCCTATTTGAATATTTCATGCAACTCTCTCGTCTTTTATTTTTATTTATCTTTTATTGTTAACAGGGAGAAGAAGCCACACTGTGGTGTTTTCAACACTGTCCATGGAAATTTTACCTATACCCTTTAGTTTATTAGGTAGATTTCCTGCTTTCCATGTTATAACAGGTGACAGTTTCTGCCTCTACATTTATGCTTTCATGCCCTCCCTAGAAAACTGGAGTCCTGTCACTCTTCAGCCTACCACCTATGCACAAAATCAGTGCTATTATATTTCAAGACTTCTTATAGCACGCTCCTTCTTCCAGGGCCCAAATTCTACTACAGTTATCTATTGGTGTTTAATAAACCATAGCAAAAATGGTTGGCAAAAAACCCCACTCATTTATGCTAACTAGTTTCATCCCCTGTCACTTTATTTTGCCTTGGCAGTCCAAGAGGAGGCATACACTCAGCTCAACACAAGGTGGAGCTGAAGGGCACTGACCACTCCACTCATGTGTACCACATTGCTCAGTCTTCTTGATACCAGACAAGGGTGGAGGTTCAGCTCCCTCCTGGCACCTGCTGACACTGGGATAGGTCAGGGAACCGGAACCACAGCATCATGTTGCCCTGCTTTATATGCATTTGTTCAATCCATTACCTCCAGCTAGATGTGGAAGTTTGGGCTTGATAGTGTTCCAGAGACAGCACAGGTAGACTGAAAGTGGAGTGCTGGCTAGACTAGCCCCACAACAGCAACAATTTTGGCAATTTTTATTGTTATTGTTGTTACTGGGGGTTGAGCCAAAGGCTTTACACATGCTAGGCAAGAACTCCACCACTAAGCTTCACCCCAAGCCCTTTTTATTTTATTTTATTTTATTGTTTATTTTAAGACAGTGTCTTGCTAAGTTATCTAGGCTGCCTTTGACCTTGAACTTGTGATCTTCCTGCCTCAGCTTCCCAAGTTGTTGAAATTATAGGCATGGGCCATGGTGCCCAGCTTGGAAAACCCTTAATTCAAACAAAACTGTTCATTTAAGAGTTATATTGGAAAGCAAATGGTGTGTATTTTTCATTGTCATAAGAAATCTTCCAAAAGGAAGACAGTTTCCCAAACTGATGCTTTCAAAAGATTCCTAGTCAAGGCAAATGAAAAATGTAAAAACAAATCAAGCCAACACAATAACTTAAGACTATTTTTCTTAGATTCTCCTGAACTACAACCTGAATATAACTGCCTTCTTCTCACTAGTCCTCCTTCTCTGTCCTATGCTCTTGTGTTACGCTACCCCCTACCCTTCCTCCAGTCATCTCCTTTTCTTTGTGACAGAAAACTCCCAAATCTCAAATGTTCTTAAAATCAAGCTCACTTCAGAAGAGATCAAATTTTGTTATGGTTCCCTATAAACTGTTGTCTTTGTCTGAATTGAAACTCATTGTTATCTAATTTCTAAGACCTACACATGAAATAGAGACAGAAATTAGTAAGTGAATTTAGAGTTATTCTAAGAATAGATAATTTGGGAATCTCAGGTTTCTATAACTTATTTCATATGGTAATAGGAATCTCAGAAACAAAAATTTCAAAGGAAAAGTCAGAGAGGGAAAATTGTGAGCATGACCCAATAGACCCTGAATTGGAGAGGGGATTAGAGAGGCTAGAGAAGCTGTAGGCATAGAGCAAGAGCTATAAGAGGCCATCCTCAAAGTCTGTTCTGTGAAAATAGATTGCACTATAATCTTGTTCTACAAGAAAAGAAAGGATGACTCTATCAGTAACTTCAGGAATGGCTCTTTAACACCTTTTGAAGCATTCAGAAATCAATCCTGAAGCAAATGTGACCATAACTCCATCTTCGCTTTCTTTGAACAACCAGGGGATTTTATAGAAAGCAAAACCAGGAATGGGAACTATTAGTGTTGCCTGGTCTCTAGCTATTCACTCTATTAAAACACACTCAAAAGAAGGTCCAACATAAGTTGGTGGTTTTATAAATAAAGCAATTAGATGCTTCCACTGTCATCACAAGAACTAGGGTAAGGAATTATTAATGAAGACACGTGTGGACAATTTAAATACAAGGAACAATGAAAATATAATTGTATTATGATAATTATGGCTTTTATGCCATACCACTACGGTATCCAATTCCATCAGGTCTCAGAATATAAGCAGGGTCTGACCTGGTTAGTATTTAGCTGGGAGACCACCTGGGAATACCATGTGCTGTAGGTTTGGGAGAAGGACCTGGCAAACCACTTCCAAAAGACAACCAGCCATTGAAAACCCCATGAATACCATGATTTTGCTTTATTTGGTTCTACAATCAACACCCATGGAAGCAAGAGTCAAGAAATCAATAGATGCATTGCTTTGGGGAAACCAGTGGCAAAAGATCTCTTTAAAGTATTGAAAAGTAAAGATGCCACATTGAAGATGAAGGTGCACCTGACTCATGCCATGGTGTTTTCAGTCGAATCATATGGTTGTGAAAGCTGGACATTGAACATGAGAGACAGCAGAAGAATTGATGCTTTTGAATTATGGTGCTGAAGACGATTAATGAATATACCATGGACTGCCAAAAGAACCAACAGATCTGCTCTAGAGAAAGTGCAACCAGAGTGCTCCTTGGAAGCAAAGATGGCTAGAGTATACCTTACATATTTTGGACATGTAATCCCTGGAAAAAGACATCATGTTTGGGAGAGTGGCATGTCAACAAAAAAAAAAAAAAAGGAAAACCCTCCACCAGACAGCTTGACACAGTATCTACAACAATGGGCTTAAACATAAATAAGATCATGTGCCTGGCACAGAATTGAGGAGTGTTTCATTCCCCCTGTACATAGGGTCTCTATGAATCAGACCCAACTCAAAGGCACCTAACAACAATAATAATGATAGGTAAGAAACTAAAAGAAAAATTAATGTAGGTGGACAATACAAATAATCTAAAGGAAATCCTACATCTTCATTTCTCCATTTTTTCCCAAATGCATAGGACTAAATTTTGCAAATGTTAAAGAACAATCTACAAAATAGTTATTGATACCACAAACTCTGTCACTATTACACAATCTTTCTCTTAGAGTCAAGAAAGTGATAATCTCTAGATATCCTCATAATAATCTATAATCATCACTCTTGAACTTTAAAGAATATATTTTCCCTCTTCTACAACATCACTGCCAGCAGCCATACCACTGTGGTGTCTGATACCATCAGATCTCTGAAGTTAAGCAGGGTCAGGTCTGGTTAGGACTTGGATGGGAGACCCCCTGAGAACACGAAGTGCTGTAGGCTTGGGAGGACGGGGCAACACATTCCCAAAAAGCAATAAGCCATTGAAAACCCTATGAATAGTAGAGAAGCACTAAAGATACTGTTTTGCCTGTTGTACACAGGATCACTATGAGTCAGACACCAACTCAACGGCACCTATCAACAACAACAACATCATAACTGTGAACTTCATAGGAAGGGATCTCTTTCTTGAAATCTTGAGGCCTCTCATCATATTCACATAGTAGCTAATTTGAATATGGACATACTAATATCTTTGTTTTAAATAAAGTCAAATATAATAAAAATTTTATCAAGATACAAGACTACTGTAGCAAAAATTGTACCGTTGACAAAATTAATGCTGCCTACAATAGTCTAAATGACTGACTACTGTCCAAATTCATTGTTGAATCCTTATTATTGAGGAAGTGATATTAGAAGACAGGACCTTTGGGAAGTGATTAGGTCATTAGGTCACCACCTTCATGAATGGGATTAGTGTTCTCATGTAAAAAGCCCCAGAGAAGCCCAGTGAGGTGGCACATACCTATAATCCTAATGACTCAGGAGGCAGAGCCAGGGGGATCACAAGTTTGAGACCAGAGGCACTCTTCGTAATTTAGTGAGACCCTGTCTCAAAAAGTAAAAAAAATGGGAGCGCAGCTCAGTGGCCCAGCACTTACAAAACATGCAATCATGATGCCCTGGGTTCAACTCCCAGTACCACAAAAATAAATGAATAAATAAATAAATAAATAAATACCCCAGAGAGCTTTCTTTCTTCTTTGACTATTTGAGGACACAGTAACAAGGCTTCACCTGTTGTTGTTAGGTGCCTTCTATTTGGGTCCAACTTAGAGTGACCAACAATAGAGCCTATAGCCATACCACTGTGGCATTAGATCCTGTCAGTTCTCAGAAGCTAAGCAAGGTCATGCCTGGTTAGTACTTGGATGGGAGACCACCTGGGAACACCAAGTGCTGTAACCTTGGGAGGACCTGCCAACCCACTACCCCCCAAAAATCAGCCATCAAAAACTATGAATAGCAGAGAGGCACTAACAATACTTTTTGGCCTGTTGTACATAGGGTTGCTATGAGTAAGACAATGACTCTATAGCACCTAACAATAACAACAATGTACAATGGAAAAAAACACTCCCTAATTCTGTGCTAGGCATACAATCTTACTTATGTTTAAGCCCATTGTTGCAGACACTGTGTCAATCCATCTACTGGAGGGTTTTCCTTTTTTTCACTGGTCTGCCACCCTCCCAAATATGATGTCCTTCTTCAGGGATTGGTCCCTTAAGACAACATGTCCAAAACACATAAGGTGCAGTCTAGCCATCCTTGCTTCCAAGGAGCACTCTGGTAGAACAGATCTGTTGGTTATTTTGGCAGTCCATGGTATACTCAATATTCATCTCCAGCACCATAATTCAAAAGCATCAATTCTTCTCCTGTCTCCTTTGTTCAATGTCCAGCTTTCATAACCAAAGATTAGACTGAAAATACCATGGCATAAGTCAGGTCCACCTTCATCTTCAATGTGACATCTTTACTTTTCAACATTTTAACAAAATCTTTCCAACAACTTTTCCCAGTGCAATGCATCTTTTGATTTACTGACTGCTGCTTTTGTGGGTGTTGATTGTATAACCATGTAAGTAAAATCTTGGACAACCTAAATCTTTTCTCCATTTATCATGAAGTTGCATACTGACCAAGTTGTAAAGATTTTGTTTTGCTGATGTTGAGGTGCAATCTATACTGAAGACTGTGTTCTTTGATCTTCATTAGTAAATGTTTCAAATCCTCTTTACTTTTGGCAAGCATAGTCATGTCATCTGCATAATGCAGGTTGTTAATGAGTCTTCCTCCAATCATGATGCCGTGTTCTTCTTCATAAAGTCCACCTTCTCAGATTATTTGCTCAGCATAAAAACCAAAGAGGTATAGTGAAAGGATCCAGCCCTGATGCACACCTTCCTTGACTTTAAACCAAGCAGCATTTTCTTTGTTCTGTTTGAACCACTGCTTCCTGGTCCAGTACAGATTCCTCCTGAGTACAATTAAGGGCTCTAGTTTCCCATTCTTTGCAATGTTATCCATAATTCATTGTGATTCACCTTCCAAATACCTTTGCATAGTAAATAAAACATAGATCTTTCTGGTATTCTCTGTTTTTAGCTAATATACATCTGACATCAGTAATGATATCCCTGATTCCAAGCCCTCTTCTGAATCTGCCTTGATTTTCTGGCACTTCCCTGTGTACATACTGCTGCAGTAGCTTTTGAATGGTCTTTAGTAAAATTTTACTTGAATGTGATAGTAATGATATTGTTCAATAATTTCCCCTTTCTTGGGAATAGGCACAAATATGGATTGCTTCTAGTCAATTGACAAGGTAGCTGTTTTCCAGATCTTTTGGCATAAACAAGTGAGCACTTCCAGTGCTGCATCGCTTTGTTGAAACATCTTACTTGGTATTCCATCAATTCCTGGGCCCTTGTGTTTTGCCAGTTCCTTCAAGGCAGCTTCATGTTACGACCACAAAAGGTGAGAATATACACTTAATGCACAGAGTTGACTAATTCTCTAGTCTTACCAAAAACATGTTTATGTTGATCCAAATGTCTCCACATTTACATTACAGGTATACAAATGTACAATTGTACAAGCAAAAGTATGTTCAACAACTTGTGTACATTATAGGTACAGATTAGACCTCAACACAAGAAAACACTTCAAATTTGTACATATCCAAAGTCTACACCAAATATATACTATATATTTAATAGGAGCAAGACCAAAAGCAGAACTGGATTTAAATAGCCCCTCTAATTCTAAATTATCTTGAATGAAATTATGATACATAAATTGATAAATAAATGAACTATAGTGACAATATATGTTAGAAGCAAAATTCTCAGCACTCTGCTGAGATCCAGAGGCTCACAGACCTTGATATGAATGGGATTCCCTCCTGGGGCTCCCTGAGCCTGTGACTTGGAGGCCCCTCTGACTGCAATAAGGCATGGACTTGGACTGAGACATGACCAGAAGACTAATGGAATTGTAAATTTATTGCTTGGACAAATTGTTTCTTATGACCCTGTTATTACTCAGGATTCTCCAGAATTTTTTTATATATATATATGTGTGTGTGTATATATACATATATATATATGTACATATGTATATATACATATGTACATATATATGTATATATATACATATATATGTACACATATATACATATATGTACATATATGTACACATATATGTACATATATACATATACATATATATGTATATATGTATATGTATATATACACACATACACATATACATACACACATATATATGCTAATATATATAGCTAGATGCTAATATATATATTAGCTAGATGCTAATATATATATGTATATATATAAGCCAATTCAAATATATGCAAGGTATATAATATATAACCAGTTAAAATCTCAAATTCCTCCAGAAACAGCTCATAGACACATATAGAAATAATATTTTACCAGCTAATTGGGCATTCCTTACCCTAGTCAAGTTAACACAAAATTATCCACCACAGATCACAGCCTAATAGTTAATCATCTTGAATTATAGATTGAAGATTTGGAGTAGATAACTTTCCTGAACTCATAGTATCACAAATACAACAGACCAAGACTAAGGACAAGTCTCACAAGACTATAACAAGTGATCTAATGTTAGGTGTGTCTTTTAAGAAATCTGTTATAAAGAGATTTTCTAAATTCTTCAAAAGATAGATTTATCAAACCTATACCTCTCTTCCTTTGATTATTTTCTTACATAAATTCATCAGAAAATACTGAGTGCTGACAGAAAAGACAGAAAGACAGCGGGTGTTATTGTTGTTTTGTCAGAAGATAGCTTTGTTTCAAGGAAAAAAATTTCAAGTCTAATCAGACAATCAAATGATTCTTAAACAAGGATTTCTTATTCCTAGGAGACATTTGGAAGCTGAAAATAAAGAAGTCACAGCTCTGACCCACTGAGGAATCTTTTATCTGACATTTGGAGACACTCCACACAGAAAGTACAAGGGTTCTCTGGGGAGTGTACTCTTCTAATCCACAGTCTTGAGGCACTGTATCTTGGTAGAATCTAGAGGATTTTTACCTATTAAATCCCCAAAAGATAACCACAAAAACTTTTGATCAAAAAAAGCTAAATTTATTAAATATAAAAGAGTAGAGGAAAAACATCACAGCTGGATGCCAAGACACACATCTGTAATCCCAGCTACTCTGGAGGCTGAGGCAGGAGAATCACAATTTTGAGGCCAAAGGCAGCCTGTATAACTTAGTGAGACCCTGCTTCAAATTAAAAAGTTGAAAACAGGGGCTGGGGGTGCAGCTCAGTAATAGAGCACTTGCCTAGCATGCACAAAACCCTAGGTTCAACACCCAAGTACTGCAAACAAACAAAAAACAACAAAGAACAGAAGAACATTACCTTGACAGAGGGTTAGTAGTGTCTAGGCTGAGAAGGAAGGTATCAAGAGAGAATATAAAGTTTATTGGATGATTTTAAGGTGGGTGTTTTATGGTGGCATACTGGTTGGGATACTGCAAATTTTATGGATAGTATACTTGGATTGGTGAGTAGAGTGAGGTGGAGTCTTGACAGAGTTCTTGATGTGCAAGTTATTAGATTTGATAAGTAATCTCTAGTTGGTTCAAGTCTTATCTCCCAGAAGCAGGTATTCCCTGAATTGAGGAGCTAAATTACTTTTGTGTGGCATCAGTATTGTTTAGCATGGAAATGGGAAAGCAAGAATTGTTTAGCACAGGGAAGTGAGGTGTCTTTGGCCTCAATGTTCACTGGTGTGGAGAAAAGTTGTGGAATAATCATATTTGAAAATTTATTAATAAATAACCAAAAGTGCAAATTATTTCTGTTCACATTGTTATTATAAAGTATTAACAAGTTAGGTTGCAAACAAAAAATTGCTTAAGCTGTTTAAAAACAATATTAACAAAGCTAGTAAAAAATAAGGCAAGTGCTCTCAATCTTAAGAACTTATGTTAATGCCAACTTTATATTGGTAATAGGAAGAAAAAGGTTTGCATTTCATTAACAAAAGCAATAAGATCATACTTTTAAAAAAATCTACTTGAACAAGCATAGCTTGTTTTGGAAAGCAAGATCCCAAAGCTCTAGGTATGTGGAAGAGTGTGTATGTCTGGGTGTGTGCTATACATCCCATCACAAAAACAGATGCAGCGTGCGAACAGAGGCAGATGGAGAGTGGGGCTGAGTGCATTTTCTTCTCACACAGTTATGGGGACACAGGCTACCGAACAGATTCTGTAACAGGTATTAATAATGCTGATATGCAGCCAGCGGTGGCACATGCCTGTAATCCCAGCAACTCAGGAGGCAGAGGCAGGAAGATCACAAGTTTGAGACTAGAGGCAGTCTGCATAATTTAGCGAGATTTTGCCTCAAATGTTTGAAAAAATGGACTGGGGGTGCAGCTCAGTGGTACAGCACTTGCAAAGCATGCAGGCACAAGGCCCTGGGTTCAACTCCATGTACGGCAAATACTACTACTACTACTGCTACTACTACTACTAATAATAATAATAATAATAAGGATGGAGAGTCCTAGGTCTCAAAGAACTCACAGCAGAGGAGAATGTACCCATTAAATGGATAGTCATAAGCAAACCTAAGCAAAAGTGTAGTAGGACCCCTGAGAAGGACGTGACTAATCTACCCAGAGATCAGAAAAGGGTGACACTGTAAGATGAGGAAGAGGGAGCCAACTAGCAGAGAGGGAAGAAGTAGGGTTATTCAGGAAGGAATGTGGGTGGGCATCTAAGCCCTCCTTTAACATTTGCAGGGCTAAAGCAAGAGCACAAATGTATGCCCCCATCTCCTGTTCCACATCATATATCTAAATATTTTGTTAATTATAAGTCAAGCTTTAAAAATGTGAAATAAATAACATTTTATTTCCTACCTTGAAAATATATCCTTATAACAACAAAACTGAAAGATATATGTAAAGCTATGGTTTTATGTAAGCAAAAGTGGGCAAAATAACAAAGGAATCTAATTTAATTGTTATTGAGCATTTCTGAGGATAGAATAGCAATATATGATGAGTAATAAGACAAAAGCAATTCATAAATTATTATGTTTATTTCACAGCATTTTCATGCTTTCAGCAAAATCATTGTGGTGTTTTAAGCAAAATTATTACAAATACTTGTTTTCTATCAGTAATAATGAACAGAATTAAAAAATAAATTGCAATTGTATTCAAAATCGAATAAATGAAATGGATTTTTGTAAAAAGCACAAATTAAAATCAGCACAGTAAAAGTTTGACAAATGTGTCCAAACTATTTCCTCTGAAAATATTATCTATTAAAACTAAAAGACAAAATTCAAATTATAGAATATCTAATCAAATATTTTACACTGATGTTAAATTTAATTTAGTTTAAAACTTTTAATATTTTGTCAAATATATTTTATCAAGTATTGCATTAAAATATTTTAACCTGAAAATTACATTTGATTTGAAAATATTTTAATTAAATATACTTAATTGAAATTAAAACTTATTTAAAGCAAATACTTTTTATTACTCACTTCAATTTATAAAATAATTTTAAATTTTAATAAATTATTAAACATTTTTGCAAAAATAGAACTATTTATAGTTAATTTTTGTGTGTCCACTTGTCAGTACAAAAAATTAGTATCACACTTCATGCATGTTGTTGTTGTTAGGTGCTGTCGAGTCGGTATCCGACTCATAGGGTTGTTCAATGGCTGACTGTTTCAGGATTGCCTTGGGAGTGGCTTGCCAGGCCCTTCTCCCATTTGTGCGGTGCTGGGAATTGAATTCGGGACCTCAGCAACTGCAGCACAGCGCTGTACCCACTGAGCTAAATCCCAGCCCCAAATTACATCAGTAGCTGCTCATGTTGTTGTTGTTGTTAGGTGCCGTCTAGTCGGTATCTGACTCATAGCGACCCTCATAGAGTTTTCAATGGCTGACTGTTTCAGGATTGCCTTGGGAGTGGATTGCCAGGTCCTGCTCCCATTTTTGCGATGCTGGGAATTGAACTCTGGACCTCAGAGACTGCAGCACAGTGCTCTATCAACTGAGCTAAATCCCAGCCCTCACTTCATGCATATCATACCTAAATCTACATACAAGCAATTTGAGAGGAATATGAGTGGTTTAACATTGCAAAATGCTCTTCAACTGTCATGTACACAGAACTGTAATGAACACAGGACTACCTCTTATGAGTGTTTCCAGAGGTACAAATTAGAAGACAAAAAGAAGCAAGAAAGAAGATCATCAGTAATCCTGGAAGATAATATATTTTTTCAAAGGATCTATGGCATTCAGGCTATCAGTAAGAACCAATTTGACAAATTCAGCATGTGTATCCTCTAGCAAGGGTCCGGGACAGTGTCCCCTTTGCCCAGATAATAGGGCAGTCCTAGGAATCAAATTGTCAAATGAAGTTCAACAGTAACCAGATTGTCAAAGGCCTCATGAGCCATACTAGAAAGGGTCATCTGACAATCAGGGAAAAGAACAGATATATAACAGCTCTTTAGGGCTGGGATTTAGCTCAGTTGGTAGAGTGCTGCTCTGCAGTCTCTGAGGTCCCAAGTTCGATTCCCAGCACAACAAAAACGGGAGAAGGATGTGGTAACCCACTCCCGAGGCAGTCCTGAAACAATCAGCCATTGAAAACCCTATAAGGGTCTCTATGAGTCGGATACAATTTGATGGCACCTAACAACAACATAACAGCTCTTTATTGCTGTTTTTCCTCCCTATTTCCTCTTGGAAGTAGAAATCTACATTTTTTTATCCTAGAGATTAAAATCCAGTTTGGAAGGACTTTATGCAGCCCTGATCACTCAGGAAAGAGAAAAACATGTCAAAATATATGTTTATGTTTTGTGAGTCTTCTGTATCTCCAGGAAGAACATTTCAAGAAAGAATATACATACTTATAATCACACATAGAGATTCATAGTTATATATGCATGCAACGTGTTGGAAAAAATCCTCACAGGTGATTTTATTTCCCTCAGTTCTCCATAAATTTAAAGAAGTGACCCATATAAATCCCAAATAATACCACATGAGGCTCTTCAGAGTCTCTACCACTTGCAAGAAAAAGTCCTGGGTCCTTCTTGTGATATATGTTCATATTTCTCAGCAGGACCACAAACTATATCATCCCTAAAGATTTTTGAGTTCCTTCTGTTGCCCTGCTTCAGCCATTCTCCCCAAAATACCCTGCATGCGAAGTGATAGGATGCTTTGACCCCAATCTAAAAGCCCATCAATAATTTCCTAATGCACATAGAATAAAATATCATCTCTTTACTATGACCTGCAAGATGCTGCAAAGTTTGACTCTGTCTATACCTTAAATTTATCCATGGCCACTTTACTTTTGGCTCTCCATGGTACAGCACCTGGCTTTCTTTTACTTTCTAGAAAATGTTGAACTCCTTCCTCTCTTAAGTCTTTTATATTTGCTATTCCCTCTGAATAGAAAGTTTTCCTTAATGATCTTCCTTCACAGCACCAACTCCTAGAAAATCCTCTGAATACTTCACTTCTAACATATTTCCATTTGTTTTCTCTCTTATTGTCCTTTGTACTTCCTTCAAAGTATCTTTCACAACCTTGTTGTTAGGTTGCTGTTGAGTCCAACTCATAGAGACCCTATGTACAGCAGATCAAAACACTTCCTGATTCTGTGCCAGGCACATGATCTTATTTATGTTTCACAACCTACATCGTGTTTATTTCTTATGTATCATCTGACAGATATGTTCCTCTATAGTGAAGAAAACTTTTCAATTTGTTCATTATATATAAAGTTTTCAACATGAAAACACCTCATGAGAGTTACTGACAGTATTTTTTAATGGTCTATCTCTACAGGCCCAATTACTACCTTTCTAATCATTGTATTGTACATACCAATACTATTGAACACCTCCACATACACACAGTTTTCTGAAACCTTGAGGAAACAGCTAGAGCTAATCTGTGCCTCAGTGCCTTTGCTTAGGTTCTTCCATGCACTCAAGTTGTTTTCCCTCTCTCTTCACCTGGTTAACTTCTACTTACTCTTTAAGCAGCTCAGGAATCATCTCCATTAAACTGAGATTAATGTATTTCCTTTATTCTTCCACAGAATCTTCTATCTTTTTCATAGGACTTACATCATTTTGTGGGCAATATCACCTTGATTTGTTTGTGCACCTTTAGAGTAAGGAGCCATATCTTACAAACTTTTCTTTACAAACTTTTCTTATAATTATAATTATAATTGACTTATAAGTTGATTACAGTGTCTAGTGTACTTCAGATGTTCAGTAAATGCAGTTATGTGATATTGAAAGGGTTTCACTACATTTGGCAAAGAAGGTATTCAAAGCCAGGTTGCCTGGGATCAAATCTCAGCAGTATCTCTTACTGAATCATATTAAGAAAGTCACTTGAACTTGTGCCTTACTTTCCCAATCCAAAAAATAGGCCTGAAGATAGGAGCTCCTCAGAGGCTGTTGTGAAGATTAAATTATTGAATATATATAAAGCAAATAAAAGCATTACATTCCTGGCCAACCCCCAATAAATGTTAGTTCTACCTTTACATGAAATATTACTCATAGTTCTTTTCGTTTTTGTCAAGAGAACTAGAATAAATATAAGAAGTTTGTCACTATTTCTTCTTATGTGACAGTAGTGAACTTTAGTTCATGGCAAATTTGTGATTATCTTGGCACTAGTCTAGTTTATAATTGAGTACACATACATAAATCATAACTTTAGTTTCTCGACTGTTGTGTAACTTAAGAAGTATGTATATATTGCCAGTCTGTGCCATTTGGCAGCTGAAAAAATTTAATTTAATTTATTTAAAAGGAGAGAGATGGTACATGTGAGACTACTATGTAAATATGCTTAAATCTATCCCCATATGTTTTGTTCAAAATGTTTTACACTGTTAAGTAGAAAAAGGAAACAGATCTGATTATATGTCACCTCTCTGCTCAAATTTGCCTATAGGCCCCAAAATATGGAAGAAAGTTTAAAATATCTTAATAAACCCTCAGAAGAAATAAAATGAACAAAGGTAACAAAACATTGACTCTAAAAGATATAAGAAGGAAAAATAATCCCTATTAGTAATTTTAAAAAGCAAACAAAATCCATGGTATATCTCTTATCTACCAAAATCAAAATTTAAAAATGAATATTCAATGTTGGCAAGAATATAAGGAAATACATATGCCTGCACAGAACTGCTGGGAGTACAATTTTATTTATGCTTTAAAAAATGGATCTACATACCAAGAGCCTTTAAAAATATCATATCCTATGGATTTAAAACTTATTTCCCAGAGATAATATGTAGACACAAACAAAAATTTTGAGAAAGTTTTAGCACAGATTTCCATTATGTTATTTCTTACAGTAATAAAATATTGGAAAATGCCTAATTCCCAGCTAAGTTAATTTATGGTAAATTTATACAATGAAATATTATGCAAGGTTGTCTTTGAAGCATATATGATGAAAGAAAATTATGCATTATACTATTACGTAAAAGGTAGTACATAAATGAATTATATTCATCATCACATAGTATCCTCAAGGGATGAGGTCCAAGAACCATGTGGATACCGAAATCCATGGATACTCAGTCTCATATAAAATAATGTATTATTTGCACATAATCTATGTACATCTTCTTGTATACTTTAAATTATCCCTAAATTACCTATAATAGCTAATATAATGTTAATTCTGTATAAGTGGTCATTTACGCTGTATTGTTTAAAAAATAATGACAAGAATGTGTGTGTGTGTGTGTGTGTGTGTGTGTGTGTTTTCAATACAGTTTCAGTTTTTAAAATATTTCAAACCATGGTAGGGGGAATCTGTGAATGCAGAGGCTGAACACATGGAGGGCTGACTGTGTATGTGTATAAACAATGAAAATTATATAACATATGATATATGCATATGTGTATTTTATGTGTGAAAGGAAACATTAAAATATTAACAATGTACCACATATTAGGGTAAAAAAGCTGATTTTTGTCATTAATATTTCCCTTCTACATTTATAAAAGTTACTACCATGCCTATATGATAGGTTTCCTAACCAGAAAACTATTAAAGTTGGTAAGAAAAAGTTCATCTTGGCAAATGAGGCTCTCAAGAATCACTACAACCTACCTTACTATAAACACTAAATTCATCATATCATGGAAACTACAAGAATTACAGTGCAGAATTTGGTACCAATTACTACCTTCTAAAGATGCAAATGGGAGAAGGACCCAGCAAGCCACTTCCAAAAATCAATCCGCCATTGAAAACCCTATGAACAGCAGAGAAGCACTGACAATAGTGTTTCGCCTGTTGTACGTAGGGTCACTATGAGTTGGATACCGACTTGACAGCACCTAACAACAACAACAACAAAGACGCAAAACCTTCAATGACTTTAAAGAGCAATTAATATGGTTTTGGGGTTAAATTTAATGCTGTGTATCTCAACTAATGATTTTGAATGACTGGAGTTCTAGTTGTAGTGCCCAGAACAGTGCACAACGCGTAGTAAAGATTCAATAAAGAGTTTTTAAATAAATAAAAGATTTAATGAAGGGCCATCCCAGTTGAATAAATTAGGGTACTTTTTTTCCCAGATCTTCATCTACAGCTAGGCAAGTTTCCATAAATGGACACTACTGGTACCAAGTCAGGCTCCCTGACCAAGGACAGGCCAATTTAATGGAGAGATAAAGTGTTAAGGTAAGGAAAGTGGCTTTATTCCAAATGCCAGCTAGAGGAGAAGACCTGGAGACTCTTGTCACAAAGCCCACCCTTCAGGGAAGCTGATTAGAAGTGGTTTATATAGGTGCTGATGTGTATTCCCAGACTAGTAGCATCTTCTCACAGCAGGAGGGCCAGATGGTGCACATCTGATCCTTGTAGCCTGGTCAGGAGATGTTCTCCAGTCCTGCAAATATCACAAAGATCATGATTTCATTTGGCTGTTCCTGTCACTGATAGTTACATATTACACAATGGACAGCCTAGAGGGAGAGGTAGCTAGAGCAATGCCCTCTTGCTGATTGCTAAACTCCCTATAATGAGCAAAAGACTTCCTTCCTCAATTAGTCATATGCTACAAACTCCTGGCAATGAATGAAAATATTCTTAATGCTCAGTTTCATTATGACATGCAAATAAGCATAATACTAAGAAAGAGCATTAGACCCTGTGACCAGGAGTCACCTTAGGTTCTGACCTGAGGCTTTTGAAAAAAATCACTTAGCCTTTCTTGTTTCTGCAGGTGCAAAGGTGGCTAGCATCATTTGCCTCTTCCATAAAAGTAGCTTTGATTCCTAGAAAAAATAACCTACTGTACTTTAATAAGTCTTCAACCAGTATCTGTGAAGTAAATACATTGTGTAATATATAAAAAAGCGCAGGAATGTAACTAATTATTATAAGTATTAACCAAACTAATGATAAAGATATTAAAAAGTAAGCAAGAGTATGATACAACTTGTTGTTAGGTGCCATTGTGTGTCAGGTCCAACTCATAGCAACCCTATGTACAACAGAATGAAACGCTCCCCAACACTGTGTCTACTAGGCACAATGACAGTGCTCCTATGCTATTCATAGGGTTTTTAATGGCTGATTATTTGGGAATTGTTTCAGGAGTGGGTTACCAGGTCCTTCTCCCATTTTATGTGGTGATGGGGATCAAACCCAGGGCTGCAGAGTGTGTAGAGTAGCACTCTACCAACTGACCTAAACCCTAACCCCATGATATGTCTACAAAATGTTAATAGACTACCAAAGCCAAAAGCTATAATTTGATCTTCCCACCCTCTTTTGTCTATCTTATAATAATCAACGACTCTTAGTAAATTTATTGACTAAAAACTTATGAGTGTTTTCAGTAAAGGTAAAAATGTCTAATGTGTTTTTATCAGATTAGGGAAATTGCAGGCACTGAGTTTTCTCCGTGTGCATGGACTAAGTAGAATTCCAACTTTTGTTTCAATTTGGTCCACTTTTTTTTTAAAGCACCAAAGTGTTAGCATACTTGAAGTGGGCCTTTTGAGCATTATTCTCAGCAAAAAATATATTGCATTTATTTAACACCATTATATGTGTCAAAATGTTTTCACTTAAAACATCTTAACTGATTCTTACCACCACCTAGGGAGGTACCATTAGCAGATTTACTCTGATTCAGTGGTATCCCCAGTAGTCTAGTGAAACTGGCTTGTGTCAGCTAGCTAGAGCCAACTAAATTTTCAGAAATTTTGCAAGCTGATTGTTAAACACAGACAAAGTTTTAATTTATAAAAATCACATATATATAAGCTAGATAAAATATACTTAAATAAATAATATTAATATGGTCATAAATACTCAAAACCCAGCATTTCTTCAATTTATTTGTTACTATTATCTATGTTCTTGGGTTTATGTCTGTTGACTCTGCAGTGGGAATATTATTTGATAGGGTGTACAACTCCATGTTCAGTGACATCACACTAGTATGACCAATCAGCTGGCTAGGGTCCTTTTATTGTCCCAGGTAGAAAAGGAAAAGTTCTTCCAGTGCTGATAACTGGTACCTTTTATAACCCTCAGCTTCTGGCAACAGTGAGTGAGCAGACAGCTACAACCTGAAGCAGGTGGTGCCCTCTAGTATTATAGTTTTCATGCCAGTCTATGGTGTTGGGATATCCCAGCCATTGAGAGCAAATGGCATATTACACTTCCTGGGTCTAGGGTATTATCAATCTGAAAAATTGACAGTGACTAGTGTTCCTGTTCCCAGGCCTAGGGTATTCAAGACACTTGGCCTGGAGGCCTGGCATGTTTCTGGACTCTTTCAATGACTCTTCAGCTGCCTCTCATCTCTATTAATAATGTTACTGCTGTCACCACCAGGGCAGTAGTTGCCATTGCTTTCACCACTGTTCCTGCCTCTGTTACTAGCACCTTTGTTACTGCCACCTCTGACATGGTCAACTCTACTGTTATTGCTGCTGTAGGTGCCACTATCATCTCTAACACTACCATCACTGTAACTATCCTCTTCTCTCTTTGTATTAACAACTCAGCCCATTCTACTAAAGATGAAGATCAAAAGTAGGCAAGAAAAGACCATTCAAGAGAACCTTTGTATTAGACCTAATATTATAACGGGTCTAGGGTTTAGCTCAGTGGGTAGAGTGCCACTCTGTGGTCTCTGAGGCCTTGGGTTAGATCCCCAACACTGCTTGCCCACAGCCTACCACTGTGGCATCAGATCCTGTCAGATCTCAGAAGCTAAGTAGGATTGGACCTGGTTAGTACTTGGATAGGAGACTGCCTGGGAACACCAGGTGCTATAGGCTTGGGAGAAGGACTCAGCAACCCACTCCCCTCAAAACACAATTAGCCCATTGAAAACCCTCTGAATAGCAGAGGGTAAAACAGGTAAAACAATACTGTTTTACCTGTTGTACATAGGGTCACTATGAGTCAGATACTGACTGGTTGGAACCTAACAACAAAACAATGTTGTAACTCCAGAATGTAGCATGGCAGGGTGTCTCCAGGCCAGCTCACAAAGTGAGCCAAGTAACCTTGTTATATAGTCAGAAAACGGATGTTTGTACCAATCACATCAGACCTTAATGTAAATGAAGTATTGTGCTTGCAACAATCATGGCATTGTACCCTCTTGTACTGATTATAGCAAAAATTCAAAAAATAGTGGAAATTAAGCAACATTTTTAAACCACCAATAAATAAAGAAGAAATTACATGACAATTTAGAACATATTTACTGATGAATGAAACTATAAAAGCAAGATACTAAAACTTACCAGCACAGCAAAAGCAGTGTTAATGGGGAAATTTATAGCTACAAATGCTTATATTTAAAAAAGGAAGATCTTAAGTCAACAACCTAAGTTTACAATTTAAGAAATACAAAAAAATTAAGTCCAAAAATAATAGAAAACAGAAATAATGAAGATTAGAGATAAACGAAATAAACAAAAATAATATACAAAATCTATGAAATTAAGAGGTTTTTGAAAAGAAACAAAACTCATAAACCCTTCTTGTTATTAGGTGCCGTTGAATAAGGTAACACTCAAAGCGACTCTATGTACAACAGAACAGAACACTACCTCACACTGTGCCATGCCTGGCACTGTCAGTGCTTCTCTGGTGTTCATAAGGGTTTTGATGGCTGACTGTTTCAGGCGTGGGCTACCAGTCTTTTTCCCAAGCTTACAGCATCCAGTATTCCCAGGTGGTGTTCCATCCAAGTACTAACCAGGCCCAACCCTGCTTAGCTTCCTGAAATCAGATGGGATCAGATACCAGGGTGGTATGGTAGTAGACTACAAACCCTTAATTGGAGTAATTAAAAAAAGAGGGAAGATTCAAAGAAATAAAATTATAAAATGAGAGAAGAAATATCACAACTGATCCCACAGAAGTACAAAGGATCAGAACACATTACTATAAATAATTATGCACTAACAAATTAATTAACCTCCAAGTAATGAAGAAATTTCTAGAAACATACAACCAAAATTGAATAATGAAGAAGTAGAAAATCTGTGAGGACCTATATTGAACAAATAGATTGAATAAACAATCAAAAACCTCCAAGAAAAGTACAGACCTAATGGATTCATTGATGAACTCTGCAAGACATTTAGAGAAAAATTCACCCAAATCACATGAAGTGTTCTCAAATTCCAAAAAATTGAAGGAAAGGGAACATATCAAAACATACCAAAACCAGACAAGGACAATACACAAGAGGAAAATATTATAGCAATAATCCCAATAAACACGGATGCAAAAATCCTTATTAAAATATTAGTGAAAAAATTTTAATTAACCATGTTCAAGTGAGGCCTATCCCTGAAATGTAAGGATGATTTAATATACACAAATAAATAATTGGGATATACAACATTAAAAGAATGAAAGATAAAAGTCACATAATAATGTCAATAAATTAAGAAAAATGTGACAAAATTGAATACTTTTCAGGATTAAAAAACTATCAATAAATTAGGAATAGAAGGACTCTATCTCACCATAACAAAAGTCATGTGTGAAAAACCCATAGCAAATATTATATTCAATGGTGAAAGACTTTAATTTTAAAATAAGGAACAAGACATGGATGTCTGTTTTTGCCATTTCTATTGAACACAACTGTGGAAGTTCTAGCCAGGGCAATGAGGCAACAAAAAGAGATACAAGGCTTCCAAACTGGATGGGAATAAGTAAAATTATCTGTTCTCAGATGATAATCTTTTATGCAGAAAATCTTAGGGATTGCACAAAAATAAAACAAAGCAAATCAAAAAGCTTTGAACTAAAAAAAGAATTCAGCCAAATAATAACATACAAAGCCAACATTTAAAAATCAGTGGCATTTCTATACACTAACAATAAATAATCCAAAAAGAATATTGCAAAAACAATTCCATTTAATGCAGCATCAAAAAGAATTACTTAGGAATTAACCAAAAATATTAAAGATATAATGAAAACTCCAAAACACTGCCAAAAAGATTAAAAAAAAACATAAATAACTTGAAGTTTGCTCCACATTCATGGATTGCAAGGCTGAATGCAGTTAGATATAAACAGTATCGAAAGTGATCTACAGGGGGCTGGGATTTAGCTCAGTTGGTAGAGCGCTACACTGCAGTCTCTGAGGTCCTGAGTTCAATTCCCAGCACCACAAAAATGCGAGAAGGGCCTGGCAATCCACTCCCTAGGCAATCCCGAAACAGTCAGCCATTGAAAACCCTATGAGGATTGCTATGAGTTGGATACTGAATCAACGGCACCTAACAACAACAAAACAACAAAGTGATCTACAAATTAAATGCAATCCCTGTAAAATTCTAATGATATATTTTTGCATAAATAAAAAAGTCCATTTTAAAATTCATATGGAATCTCAATGGGGCCTAGTAATCTAAACAATCTTGAAAAAGAAGAACACAATGGGAGAACACACAATTTCTGATTTTGAAACTTATTAGAAAGTTACAGTAATCAAAGCAGTCTGTGCTGACATAAAGGAAGACATGCAGACCAATGGAATATATGGCAATAGAAACCCCTAAACTCTGGTATAGATGGTCAAATAATTTTTGATAAATTTACCAAGACCATTCAGTGGGGAGAGGATAGTCTTTTAAACAATTGGTGCTAGATATACACATGCAAAAGTTAGAACCTTCCCTAACTCCACACATAAAAATAAACTCAGAACAAATCAAAGGCCTAAGTGTAAGGCCTAAAAGTTAAAAACAAACAAAAAACTCTTGGAAGAAAACATAGGAAATTCTTCACAACATTGAATTTCACAATAATTTCTTATATATAATACTGAAGGCATAGGTGGCAAAAGACAAAATAGGCAAGTTGGACTTTATAAAAATTAATTTTTTCCATCAAAAAATAATATCAGCAGAGTAACAAGGCAATTGAATAGGAGAAATATTTGAAACATCTGAAACATTTGAGAAGGATATATCTGAGAAGGGAATAATATTTATAGTATATAAATAACATCTAACACTCAGCAACAAATAAAAAACCCAGTAAAAAAATGGGCAAAAGTCTTGAGTCAGTATTTCTCCAAAGAAAATATAACAATGGCCAATAAGCATATGCCAAGATTCTCAACATCACTTACTATTGTTGTTAGGTGCCATCCAGTTGTGTCTGACTCATAGTGACCCTCATAGGTTTTTCAATGGCTGATTGATTTGGGAGTGGGCTGCTGGGTCCTTCTCTCATTTTTGTGGTGCTGGGGATTGAACACAAGGCCTTAGAGATCACACAGTGGCATTCTACCAACTGAGCTAAACCCCAGCCTTTCTAATCGTTGTTGTTGTTAGGTGCTGTCCGACTCATAGCGACCCTACATACAACAGGGAAAACACTATTGTCAGTGCTTCTCTGCTGTTCATAAGGGATTTTCAATGGCAGACTGATTTTTGGGAGTGGGTTGCCAGGTCCTTCTCCCAAGCCTACAGCACCTGATGTTCCCAGGTGGTCTCCCATCCAAGTACTAACCAGGCCTGTCCCTGCTTAGCTTCGGAGATCTGACGGGATTAGAAGCCACAGGGCTATAGCTGCAGGCCATCTCTAACCATTAGAGAGATGCAAATCCAAACTACAATGAAGTACCACTTCCCCATCCATTAGGATGACTCCTATCAGAAAATAAATACATAAAACAGAAAATAATATGTGTTATTGAAGACATGGAGAAAATGGACACCTTGTGCCTATCAGTAGGAAAGTAAAATCATATAGCCATTGTGGAAAACAGCATGATAATTCCTCAAAAACTTAAAAATACGATTATCATATGATCTGGTACTTCCACTTCTAGGTATGTGCCAATGAAATTGAAAGCAAGGTCTCAAAGATATATTTGCTAATCCATATTTACAGACATATTATTGTAATAGCTAAAATGTAGAAACAACCCAAGTGTCCACATGGACAAAATATATAAAATGTTATTTTGCATGAAATAAGCCAATCGCAAAGACAAATAATTTATTATTCTACTTATATAAGATAATTGTTGTTGTTGTTGTTGTTAAGTGCCATCGAGTCAGTATCCGACTCATAGCGACCCTACATACAACAGGCAAAACACAATTGTCAGTGCTTCTCTACTGTTCATAGGGTTTTCAATGGCAGATTGATTTTTGGGAGGGGGTTGCCAGGTCCTTCTCCCAAGCCTACAGCTTCTGGTGTTCCCAGGTGGTCTCCCATCCAGGTACTAACCAGGCCCGACCCTGCTTAGCTTCCGAGATCTGACGGGATCAGATGCCACAGGGCTACTGCTGCAAGATAGTTAAATGATAAAGACAGACAGTAGAATATATAGGGCTGCTTGTGGGGGAATGAGGAGTTATTGTTTAATAGACATAAGAGTTTCAGTTCCACAAGTTGAAAATAATTATGGAAACAGATGGTGATGATGATAGCACAACATTATAAATGGATTTAAAGTCACTGAACTATACACTTAAAATGGTTAGGATGGTAAGTTTTATATTGTATGTATTTTACCACCATAAAAAAATGAAAAAAAAATCAGCACACCATTATCTTTTAATGTCAGTAATATAATGTGGTAACGCTTAGGTAGAAAAGAAACAGGAAAATAATGCTTGTAGAATGATGCCCTCTATAAATTAATGAAAATTCTTATTTAATGCTCTATCATGCTGGAAAGTATATTAAAGTACATATTTCTCAGATTTCAGTCTAAATGCCAAAGTTACCACAATTGGGTGCCTGCTGCTTCCAAAATGATCATGAGTCCCAGTAGTTTGCCCAAAGTTTCAGAAAAAAAGACACAAATTTTGTGTGCTCCTGAAATTACCATTTTCCACAGCCTGGCCACTAGCTATCCACAACCCCCTCCCAAAAATCAATTGAAGCTCCGAGGCTGAATGAATGGTTTTCACGCCTCATATGCCAAGCCTATACATGCTTACTACCGTTCATTCTATGATATGTATGACATACCAAACCATGCAGTGTAGGATCTGGTTCCCAAGCCATCACTGAAGGTTGAATTATTCCACTCCAGACTATATTGTTAGTAGAACTTTATTATGTGAAACAGAGGATGGAGTGCATTCAGGTAGATCAGTTTTCCTTCATTCCATCATTCCATGAACTATTACAATGTTCCTTCCCTGAGACATTCCACAGAAGTGCATGCATTGAGGTAATACATCTTACTGATCAAACTGCTGGGACTCATGATAAATAAATGGAGCAATAGTGATACATTTGTGATATATACAATTATGATACATTTGGCATTAGAACTGAAATCTGAGCATAGTATACTTTAGATCTGATCTGTTAACAGCCGGTCATTAGTAATAGCCAGTATCATAACAGATACATGTTATTTCTTCAAGTTCCTCAACATCTTTCCTTTTTCCTTCCCATGCTTGAATCTCCTACAAAAGAATTTGCACCATGTTCTAGAGATCAGTTTTTCAGAGAATTGAAAGTTTAACCATTAACACTTATTTACAAGAATTCAGATGCATTAGTTTTTTGTGGGCTTCTATAACAAAATTACCACAAACAAGATGTCTCACTACAATAGAAATTTACTCTCATACAGCTCTGGAGCCCAGGGATCCAAAATCAATGTATCAATACTATCACACTCCCTCTGAAGGATCTAGAGGAGAATCTTTTCTTGCCCCTTTTAGCTTTAGGTGGCTTCAAGAGTTTTCTTGTCTTGTAGCCACATCATTCTGTCTCTGCCTCCACAGTCACTTTGCCTCCTCCTCTTCAAAAATTCCTCTGCCTCTCTCTTACAAGGACAGATGTGATGGTATTTAAGACTCACCTGGACAATCCAAGATAAAGTTCTCCTCTCAATACCCTTAACAGAATCACATTATTTGCCACATAAAATAACACCACAGTCCCCAGGATGAAGACATGGATATATCTTTTTGGAGGGCACTATGCAGCTCATTATACCATGACAAAAAAATAATTTATCTTAAGTCACAATCAATTACATAATAAGAAATGGGAGAATTTTCCATTACTAGATACTTTTTGTAAATTTTGTACAACATGATACTCTTGTGGGAGCATAATTATGTAGATGTTTTTTTCAAACAAATTGCAAAAATCAAACACAAGAGGAAAAGATTAAACAATACAAAAAATTTATCCTGTTATTCATCTACTAAAACAGTAGTGTCACATCAACTGTTCCAGCATGCAGGAAAGATACTGACTGCCTTTGAAATGCAGAATTAGTATTTTGAAGTGGTCTTGTCTTGGAAGGAAAGGGTTTCTAATTTTTAAGGCGAAATCTTTTTAAAATTAACTGCTTACAATTTGCATTCTCTTTTATAATATCTTTCTTTACACAGAAGGTTTTGGCTTCATTTCTGTCTTTTGAAAAAAAAATAAGGAAAGCCAGTGTAAAGGGTTACTGGAGGGGAAGAAAAAGGAGGAGGAGGCAGGTTCTGTAAAGTGAGCAGCTGGGGTGTACTTGATCTGAAGGTGGCTGCTAATATTACACTGTCTAAGATCCCAGTGTGAATTCCAACTGTGATCATGTACTCTGTTCTTCCATCTACAGTGTATATAAAAGAAATAGTATCATTTGCATATTTGAATTCCATGTGCATTTTTATTCATTTGTGAATGTCTTCAATTTTTCTTCTTCAATTTGCTTTAATAAGAATAGGCCTTCTTCTCTGGGCTGGGGGTGGAAAATACTGGCACAAAATAATATGATGTGTTTATATTTGAGTTGCTAAATATAATTCATACCATGCTCATCTATCATTGTCTCATTTATCATTTATTCTTTGTACTGTAGTTAAAATTATGACATCCAAGTAAAAAGGCAGGTTTTCTGATTCCTAAATGTCTCTGGGTCTTTCCTTGCTCACTGAGCAGTTACAAATGAAATACATTTAACTCACTAGGTTGTAGATTCCTATAATGTAATTTTCAGTTTACAGGCAAAGCTAGTTATCATTACAAGCTCACAACAAACTGTGCTAGTGGAGTCATTTAGCAAGCAAATACTTCTATTTTGGAGACCTTTATACTAGCTCATAATTTAATAAATATATTTTATAACTTAAGTTTCGATATTACCTAGATGACTGATTATAGGTAGCTTACCCTTTCCTAACTACTGAAACTCAAATGGCAATGAGTTTTATTTTATAAAGAGTGATTTTGTTTCTTCTTTTGTTATTGCCATGTAACAGCCTACTGCACATTTATTGGGAGCACAACTAAGTGCCCAATGTCACACAGCCCATTATTATGAACCTCTTGAATCCCCCTCACTGAATTTTTGCAGTAACTGGTTGCTAGAAGCATGAAAAATGCTGCATAGCAACATTGGAGTCACTACCTCTTTGTTACAGGGCTATTTTTTTTTAATAGTTCACAACTTTTTCCAAATTTTTATAAATTTACTGTCACAATTGTATATATGTACTGTGTACAGCATGATGTTAAATTACATATACATTGTACAATGGTTAAGTCTTCCTAATTAACAAATACATTACCTCACATAGTTATAATTTTGTGGTCAAAAACAACTTATCCACTCCCTTAGCATTTTTAAATAATGCAATATTTTGCCATTAACTATAAGTCATCATATGTACAATAGATCACTTGAACTTATTCTTCCTTTTGAACAATAATTAGGTATACTTTTACCAATATCTCCATCTTTCCCCCATAGCAACATCCACCTCTAGTAACCACCATTCTACTTTCTTCTTCTGTGAGATCAACTTTTTTAGGTTCCGCATATGAGTGAGATAATGTAAGATTTGACTTTCTGGGCCTGACTTATTTCACTTAATATGATGTCACTCAGGTTTATCTATGTTATTCCAAATGACAAAATTTCTTTCTTTTTAAAGTGGAGTAGTAGTCCATTGTGTGTCTATGTATCATATTTTCTTTACCCATTCATTCTTTGACAGACACACAGGAGGATTTCATATCTTAGCTATTGTGAATGGTCCTATAAGAGTATAGATATCTTTTTGATATATTAATTTTATTTCCTTTGAATATATACCCAGTAGTGGAATTGTTTGATGACATGGTAGTTCTATTTTTAATTTTTTGAGGACCTTCTATACTGTTTTCCAAGATGGCTTCAGTAATTTACATTTCTATCAACAGAAATAAGGGTTCCTAAAGGGCCATATTTTGATTGGTCCAATAGTTATACATTCAAAAGAGTTCTGGGTACTTTGGACTTTTGATGGCATGCCTTGATATGCAATGTTGATGCTCTCCAAGAAAATATAAGCCATAGAGAGATAAGGATTTTATCTTATTCAAATTTAGTTTTACCACAATATTTATAATATCGTCAATAATTGACGTGTTTGTGAGTGACTATATGGTTATGAGATACACAGAGAAGATTGGTTAAGAATCAGAATTGGAATGTTCAGTTAATTTCCATGTAAAATATATTAGTGAATGGGATTCAAATCATATATGATCTCTGAAGGTCAATTTCTAGTGATATGACTCAAAACTCTTAATATTGCTTCTATCTTTGTTCTAAACTTATGTTATAAATTAATTCTAAGAAAGTTATCAGATTATTAGACACAACAAAAATGCAAATGTGTAAGAATATTCCATTTAGGATTGTTTATAATAAGAAAATATTATTGAAAACTAAACTTCCAATGATGAGGCTATGTAAATCATGGGGCATACCCTCAACAGATTACTATGTACACATGTAAATACTCCACAATATATTTGTTGATACAGAAAGCATTTTAAATTTAAGTATGGCATTATGGGATTAAGCAGAACATATGGGATTAAGCAGAGCAAGGATCTATTTCCACACTAGGTGAGAAAATCTAGTCTCCATGTATGAAAACTGGATTAATTAAAATGATTTGTGAAATCTCTCACAACAAGCTAAACAAGAAAAATCATAAGCTCATATCATAGAAGAAACATTTAAACAATTCAACACTCATTCATGATACAAGTAGAGAAAAATATCTTAGAAAACTAAAATAGAAACTTCCTTAATCTGATAAAGTATATCTACCAAAAATCTACAGCTAACATTATATTTAGTGGTGAGAAAATGGATGTTTTTAACTCTTCATATCAAGAACAATGTAACGATATCCCCTTTTACCACCTTATTCAATACTTTAGTTAATGAAATAAGAAAAGAAAATCAAATATGAACAGATCTGGATGAGATAAAATTGTTTTTGTTCACAGATGATAAAATTTTACAGAAAAAATATCCAAAAGAATCAATTAAAAAAAAAACTCCTGAACCAATGAGCAATTTAAAGCAAAGTTGTAGGATAAAAGGTTAATAGACTAAAGACAATTTTTTTCATATGTATGTACAATGAACAATTGGAATTTAAAATTAAAACACAATGCCTTTTATATTACCAACAAAAGTAAAAAAATAAGTGAAATACTTAGATATGCATTTAACAAAATATGTGATGCAAGATCTACATAAATAAAACTACAAAACTCTGATGAAAGAAATTTTGTACTACCTAAATAAATTAAGAGACATTTCATGCTCATGGATAGGGAAACTCAAATTGTTAAGATGTCAGTTCTTTCCAGCGTGATCTACACACTTAATACCACTTCAATCAAAAGCCCAGCAAGTTATTTTAGGGATACTGACAAACTGATTTTAAAATTTACATGGAAAAGGAAAAGGCCCAGCATACCCAACAAAATATTGAAAGGGAAGAACAAATTTAGAAGCCATTTATCAAGAGATATTTGAAAGAGTAGGAAAGACAATCCAATTGAAACTGAATAATCCTTTCAACAAATGTTGCTGGAACAAGAATTGAGCATCCACATACAAAATGCAGATGTGAACACTAATCTTACACCTTCCACAAAAACTAGCTCCAAGTGGATCATAGAGTTACACATGTAACTCTATGTTACATGTATGTTACATGTATGTTACATGTAACTCATACATGTAAACACAAAACAATTTTTTTCTATTAGACTAAAATTGGTATAAAATATTAAGTGTATAAAAAAGATGGAGACCTGAACTGAAGTGTTGGAAAGGGTCTGATATCTTAGTAATGATTTGTTTTGTTTCAATGGTGAAATTTAAAATTCAAGTCCAGCAATTTATTTTAAAAAGAGACTACTGGACTTCACTTCTGCTCATTTAGATTAACTGGACATGCTTTCCCAGTATAAACCACTAGAAAAATAAACAAAATATACAAAACAACTGTTTTCAGATATTAGACAATAGAGAGAGCTTGTGTATAATTGCAGGGAGAAGGAAAGCAAAGAAGGTAAATGCTAAAATTGCCCCAGCTCTCTGCCTAAGGTCACTTCCTGGACGGCAGTGCAAGAAAGAAGGACCCATGCAGAGTATGACAAGATGGATGAGTTGAAAAGATGGATTAGACTTTGAGGAATCTGAAGCAGCTGGAATTGAAGGGTAAAATCATGAAGATAAGGGAACAACAACTGAGAAAGAACTTCATAAATATTCCTAGGTTCCCTTGATTCTGTTGCTGAATTTTAAGATATATATGTGTAGATTGGGGCTGAAGTTTAGCTCAGTTGGTAAAGTGTTGCTCCACACTCTCTGAGGACCTGGGTTTGATTCCCAGCCCCACAAAAATGGGAGAAAGACATGGCAGCCCACTTCTGAAACAGTCCTAAAACAATCAGCCATTAAAAACCCTAAGGGTCACTATGAGTAGGACCCAACGTGACAGCACTTAACAATATGTACAGTGAAACTCCCCAAGGCCTGACAAATATAAACTCTATGTGGGGTGCACACCTCCCGGTCCAGCCCAGATATTCCGACAGGCGGCAGTGCCACCGCACACACAAATACTAAACACAATTCACTCGGGACCCTTGTGTGAGGGGCATGGACTGCTGCAGCCCTCGGGACACCAGAGGAAATGGGAGAAAGGAAAAGTCTCAGGCACTTCTGCCTTCCAGGGGCAAACACCTGTATTGGTGGTCTCGGTGGTCACGAGGAGACAACTGTTGTTTCGTTGGTGATCAGGCAGAAAGCAGGTTCTTTTCCTTGTTGATGGTTGTGGCAGGAGAGTGTTCTTTCCTCACAGAAGTTCCGGGGGGGAGAGCAGAGAAAGCTGTTTTCTCATTGGTGGTCCAGGGAAAAGGCGAAAAATGTCTTGCTTAGCCAATGGTCTGGGCAAAAAGGGTCGAAAATCTCTCCAAATTCACACATAGCTTAAAGAGATTTGAGTTCAGACCAAAGTAGAGACTTCACTGATCCACCACACCACTCGAGAGATTTAATAGTGGTCTCCACTTACAAAGGTGGCTAACTATCCTTATTTAGGGACTCTGGGTTAGCTCAGTTGATAGAGTGCTGCTCTGCACTCTCTGAGGACCTAAGTTTGATCCTAGCACCACAAAAATGGGAGAAGGATGTGGCAATCCACTCCTGAAGCAATCCCAAAATAATCAGCCATTGAAAACCTTATGAGGGTTGCTATGAGTCAGACCTGACTCAGCAGCACCTAACAACAAGCCTGATTCATGCTAAAAAAAAAAAGTTAATGTGTGAGAAACATAACTAAATACTTAAACTTCCACACTCTTAGAGGAAGACAACAAAATACAAATATAACAACTTGACAGTCCCAGTATACAACATTTGATAAAAATGAAGAGAGAAGCAAACAAATAGAAAAATGTTCCATAATCAGGACAGTAGTATGTTAATAGAACCAGACCCAGACATGACATCATATGAAACTAACAAAGCCATTAAAAACCTACTATAAACACAGTCAAAGATTTATAGAAAAAAATATTAACATAGTGATAAGACAAATTAAAAAGTATATTAAAAGAACCAAGAAGAATTTTCAAAGATGGAAAAAAGTCTCAAAAGTATTGCTAGATGAGATTAACTGCATATTATATATTACAGAAGAAAAGATTAGTAAATATAAATGCATAGCAATAAGAATACAAAAATAGTGCACTGAGAAGAATCATTCACAGAATAAACAGAGGATCAGTAATATACAGGTTCATATCAAGCATTCTGCCTACAGCATACCACCCTGGTGTCTGATCCTGTTATATCTCAGAAGCTAAGCAGGGTCGGGGTTGGTTAGTACTTGGGTGGGAGACCACCTGGGAACATCAGGTGCTGTAGGCTTGGAAAAAGGACCTGGCTGGCAGCTTACTCCTGAAATAATCAGCCATTGAAAATCCTATGAATAGCAAAGAAACACTGTTTCATTCTGTTGTGCATAGGGTCACTATGAGTGGGACCCTACTCAATGGCACCTAACAATAACAACATAAATTATTCTAACCTATGTAATTTTAATCCCAGAAAAAGAAAGCCAGCAAAGTATTTGTAGAAATAGTTACAAAAATCTTTTTAAATCTGATGAGAACTATAAACCCACAGATCCAAGAAGCTCAGAGAACCCCAAGCAGGATAAACATCAAAAGACCTACAACAAAACACATCACAATCAAATTGTTGAAGTCCAGCAATAAAAAGAAAATCTTAAGAGCTGCCAAAGAAAGAAGAAACATTATAGAGAAAATAATATACATAAGAATAATCACAGACTTCTAAAAAACAGATATAATAGCATGGAATCCAGAAAGTGCTAAGAGAAAAATAAAATGGCCAACCAAGAATTCAAAACCTAGTGAAAATATCCTTCAAAAAGTAAATACTAAAAAAAAAGAATTTCTCAAAGAACCAAAGTCTGAGATAGCATGTCACCAACAGACAGGCATAATAAGGACTGATAAGGGAAGATGTTCAGGCTGAAAGAAAAGTGACATCAGAGGGCAATTCAGATCTACACATACACACACACACACACACACACACACACACACACAGGTGATCTCTGAAAATGGTAAATAAGTAAACATGGAAGACTAATTTATAGTGGCAGGACACAGTCCCTTTGTTGCTAAGCACGGGGGAGAATAGATTACAAATGTGTATAAGAAAATATCTGGAGCAATAGATATGTTTATTATCTTGATTGTTGTGATGTGTCTAAAATTATGTAAGTAAATGTGAAACTCATCGAATGTATACTCTATATTGCAGTTTTCTTTACATTAATTATACCTTATTAAAATAGAGACAATTTACCATGAAATATTTAACATTGAGGAAACACCTTCACATGTGTAATCAGAAAAGAAGTTCTAACCATTCCTAAAATATGTGATTACAACATCAGCGGTAGCCCTGTGGCATCTGATCCCGTCAGATCTCGGAAGCTAAGTAGGGTCGGGCCTGGTTAGTACCTGGATGGGAGACCGCCTGGGAACACCAGAAGCTGTAGGCTTGGGAGAAGGACCTGGCAACCCCCTCCCAAAAATCAATCTGCCATTGAAAACCCTATGAACAGCAGAGAAGCACTGACAATAGTGTTTCCCCTGTTGTACAGAGGGTCGC
>VMDO01002935.1:0-107244 GCA_007922755.1 Pedetes capensis | reverse complement strand
ATAACCAAACATGACTATGTAAGCTTAACATCTGGTTTTCAAGACATGAAGCAATCATTGTCAAGCAGTAGTTCCTAGTATATGTTGTTAAATTCAGTAGGTAAATTTCTATTCTCACTTTATATGAGTTCTTAGAAGCATTTGACAAGTTGATTACTTGTTCTTTCTGGAAAATTTATGTTTACTTGGCTTCCACATTTGCTTGTCTTTACTTCACTGGTCACTTCTCTTTAGCTTCCCTGACATTGCCCAATATGTAAATGAGAGGTTGCCCTGGTTCTTGGATCACAACTCTTAATCTTTGCTGCTCTCATCCAGCATGATGGCCTGAAATATCATCCAAATATTGATGTTGTTGTTAGGTGCCATGGAGTTAGGTCTGACTCATAGCAACCCTCACAGGGTTTTCAATGGCTGATTGTTTTGGGGATTGTTTCAGGGGTGGGCTGCCTGTTATTTCTCCCATATTTGCAGTTCTGGGGATCAAACCCAGGCCCTCAGATAGTACAGAGCTGCACTCTACCAATTGAGCCAAGTCCCAGCCCCTAAATACTGATAATTTTCAATTTATACATCAACACTTGACCTTACCCTTAAAGTCCAGAGATATATATCGAAATGCATTACTTCATATTTCTATTTGTATATTTAATAGATATTTTAAACTTTACGTGCCACAACATAAAGTCCTTGAAGTCTCCTCACTTTCTAAACTTCTCCCATTTCTCTCCTTTGAGTTAAAGGAAACTCCATTCTTTTATTTATACTAAAAACTTTGGTTTATTCCATATCTGATGTCAGGATTCCTATTAATTCTACTCTCAAATACATCCTTTACCCAGCATCTCACCTCCTCTATTGCAAGCACCTTCATCTGCCCCCTAGATTGTTCCAAAACCTCCTAATTATTTTTTCTATCTTCACTGGTGTCCTCCAATCTATTATTAATTCATGCAGCACAAAAATGTACATGACCTGCAATTTTTTCTGACCTGGTCTTCTATTTTTTTCATTTTCCCCAAACTCTATTCCAGCTACACTGGCTGATTAGCTGTTTTTCAAACACACCAGAAACATTCATTTTAGTGGATCTGCTCTTCCTCCAGATAGTGGCATGACTTGCTCCCTCATGTTTTCTTTAATCAAATCTTCTCAGTCAAGACATTCTCAATGTCTCTCCAGACTCCTGGCCTGCATAATCCCTGAGTACTCTCATTTTAGTTCTTACTAAAGCATTTACCACCCTCATATATTTTCAATATGCTAGTATTTTTTGTTACTTATCTCCTTCCTGTAGAATGCAAACTCCATTACTGAAGGGTTTTTTTTTTTTCCTGATTTTTTCACTACTGTATCTGAGGCATCATGAAGAGTAGCTCATTGTGTACATTCTCTAAGTAAGTTTTTGTATGAATGCATGAAGGAGTGAATGAAGCTATTGCCAACAAAATAGAATGATATTGTGTTTTCAATTATTAAAAAAGGACCATAAAGATACTTATATAGGTTTTAATTTTCATATCATTGCAAAAATGACTTGAAAGAACATTTTTTAAGGTTTGCAGATGTCAGTCTGTGATTAATAGGTTTTATATTTTGAATAAATATGGTATAAAACACCATTGCTGAGTTAACTATTTTTAAAAAAAAAGACAGTTTTTCTTTTTCAGCCTCCTAAGTGCAGGATTACACATGCGTGCCACCACATCCTGTGAAAAAAGACAATTTCCTAGTGGAAGCACAATTGGCCCTCAAACCACAGGGACATGAGTGAGTTTTGCTACAATAAAACAATACAGCTGTTCCTTGCCTAGTCAGTTGTGGATACTTATTTTTCCCATTATTTTGAACCTGACATATAAAGTAAAATGTGGCTCAACGGATATTTTTTCCATGAGTACACAGCAGATATGAGTCCAATAAGACAGAAAGCAGACAAACAGATAGTAGTCAAGGGAGGTATCTCTGCTTTCCAGACTTCATTTTTTTAACCTCAAAATTATATTTGTAGGTGTACTTTCAATTTTATAAAATAAAATTAAAAACTTTACAAACAAAAGCACAGATTGTTGCAGTGATTCATGATGTGGTAACTATACCTTCTCAGGAACCCTTTGTTTGTTTAGTGGGAGGGGGAGTGTCTTCTCTTTTGGAATTTAAATACAAATACCTATGTTTTTTAGTCCACCTAAGAGACTTAATGATAATAATATTTGTATTTTCTGGGGTGTAACAGGCAAGATAAAATCAGTAATTGTCCTCATCACTTCTAGAACAAACTTGGTCAACATTTCTAATATAAACAGGTTGGCTTCAAAATATCTTCTTTGTACCTGAGGATTTCCATGCTCAAGGAATAAACTCTTGTTTATTTGGCTTTTCAAAAAGCTCACTGCCTCCTTACTCCAATATATCTGAATTTAATCAACAAAAATTTTGATAAAAATGAATTTCCTCAATTAATACATCTATTCTACATGAGGGCTGGCATTTAGCTCAGTTGGTAGAGCGATGCTCTGCACACTCTGAGGACCCAGATTTGATCCTCAGCATTGCAAAAATGGGAGAAGGATGTAGCAATCCACTCCCAAAGCAATCCTGAAAAAATTAGCCAATGAAAACCCTATGATGCTCACTATGAGTCTGACCTAACTGTATGGTACCTAACAACAACAATATTCTCCATGAACACATGTAGTAGGCTTTATTTCTTTAAACACAGATTCATATGTTTTCAGTAGAATTAAAGCTTACATTTGTTCTCAGTATAAACCTGTATCTCTGATGATAATTAAGAAAATTATACCTAATAAAATTACTGTGCAATACTTTCTACCTTCATGAATCCAGTGATTTCTATTACATGTGTTTCTTTTTAAGAAGTAGTTTTTAAAGTAAAGAAGGAATATAAAAGTCATGATTCAGAAAATTTGGTAGCAGTACACTTACCAATTTGTTAATTATCTAGATCATGATATTAAAAAAAAACTTACTGGTGAAATCTTCATCAAACAAATATTCATGGTGTTATATTTGGCTCACCTTTCCCATAGAAGCTTGGTTGTTAAAACTGGGCTTCAGGGTCAGTCTGATATCTTGATCCTGGTCAGCTTCCCTCTCTTGGCCCCTACTCTCTTCTCCAAAACTGAGTTTCTTTCAGGAACCCTGGTGCAGGTTCATTGGCTGAGATGTTAGTGTCTTACTTAGTGTTTGCAAGTTCTGCAGAGTTATAGACTATACCTATGTCCCTGAGGGGCCAGTCCCTGCAGAAGGATGTCATGTTTGGGAGAGTGGTGGGCCAATGGAAAAAAGGAAGACCCTCAACTAGATGGATTGACATTGTGGCTGCAACAATGGGCTTAATATTAAAAAAGATCATGTGCCTAGCACAGGTTCAGGGAGTGTTTTGTTCTGTGGTACATAGGGTTGCTATGAGTCAGATTCAACCCAATGGCACCTAACAATAACATGTCCCTGGCTGTCTGCTGGGGTTTTGTCACATGTGAACAAAATTCTCAGTGGTAGTTACTGTATCATTTGATTCCCAAATTCTTACTTAAAACAATATTTTTTGTTCTAGTTTAACCGGTCTCACAGATTGAACACCATCTTCAGAATTAGCACAGACAATATTCTTCTTCCTTTTATATACTGTTTGACACTCCCTGTCATCCCCTCCAGAACTCTCTCTGATTACTAGGTTAATCCATTTGACTTTCCTCTTGCCTTGGTAAGAAGTTCTTTTCTCTCCATATTCCTTTATTTGTTGCCAGGATATTATACTCCAAATGTCCCATACAGTACAATAACGTACCAGACATAAATTTTGTTACTGGGGCCTGGTTTCCTGGAAGACAGGAATTTTTGCAGACAAGGGGAAGGGAATGAATGATTCAAGTGAAGGGGAGAAGCTGTAAATACAGATGAAGCTTTGCTTGCTCTCCCACTGCTCACTCCCTGCTCACAAACTGATATTAGTATTGGGGGCTGGGACATTTGTAGTAATGGATGGTATCTGTTTAGAAGAATTGCTATACTGCCCATTTTTACCCAGACATGTACTATGTTTTCTTGGTCTTACTACTGCAGTATTTTTCATATATCCCTTTATTGGCCTCTCTGCTTCTCTTTACCCAGTACGTTAGTGGTTCTCAGAGTTCTGAAATTGACTGCTTCTCTTTTCATTCCCCTTCAGTGGTTGTATGTACTCTCATGATGTTGATGATCCCTTAATTCCAAATTATCATCTTTAGTATAGATGTCTCTTGTGTAATTCACATGTGGTTATCCAACTAGCTATACACATCTCTGCCTGGCTCTCCAGCCTCCAGTGTAGTTCCCTGGATTCAATACTACTTCACTTCTCTGTGCCTTGTGTGTACTGATACCTCTGCTACAAACACATCCCTCCATTGTCTCAACACAGAATTCAAAGGTCATCACTTTCATGAAAACTTCCCTGCAGCTGATTATTATACCTTCTATATTCAGGCTGTTGAAGAATGCTAAAGTCAAGGATGAACAGTCTTAAACAGTCATGGGATAAGGAAGAATTCTTGCATAATAAATAGGAACAGAGTGTGGATTATTTTGTGGAACTGTAACATATGCCAAGGCAAAGATAATTTTGCTCATATTCCACCATTGTTTTTGGTAATAATCATAGTAATAGATTGGTAATAGACCTTAGTAACAAAGAAAGTGATTAATAAGAATTATTGAATTGAATTATAAGGAAGGACTAGAAATCCAATCAGATACAGATTTTTTTTTAAACACAGTTGCTATTTTTATACTGTAAAATATTCAGCTTATAAAGGTTATGTCTATTCTTTATGGTAATTTATGAAAATATGTGTATTAGGGTTCCCCAGAGAAATAGAACCAAAAGGATATATAGATATATAGATAGATATGTAAAAGGAGATTTATTATGGAAATTGGCTCAAGTGATAATGGAAAACAGGAAGTCTCATGGTGTGCCATTTATAAACTGGAAATCGACTTGGAAATCAGAGGTGTAATCAATCCAAGTCTGAAAGACTAGACAGGACTAAGGACTTCAGTGTAACAAAATCTCTGTCAGAGGCTGAAGGTCTGAAGAATGGGAGCAATGGATGACTGATGGGGAATCACTGTCATAAGTCTTGAAGTCTAAGGGCTGGGAGGCCAAAAGCTTTGATGTCCAATGAGAGGAAAAGATCATTGTCCCAGCACCAGAAGAGAGCCAGAGAATTCCCCTTTCCTCCACCTTTTTGTTCTATCCGTGCCCTCACTGGAGGAGATGATACCCTTCCACATTGGTGAGGGGGAATCATCTTTACTTCATCTACTGATTCAGATAATAATCTCCAGAAACACCATCACAGACAAAACCAGAAATAATATTTTATCAGTTACCTGGACATCTCTTAGCCCACTCAGTTTGATCCATAAAATTAACTATCACAGTATGCATTCATTAGAAAGAAAAATGAACAAAATTATCTTAAATTTATATCAAAAAGATACTGCTAACAAAATATCTGTACATAAGAAATGTTTCAAGGAATATTTTTTTTGTGTGGTACTTGGGGGTTGAACCAGGGCCTTTCACATATTTTGCAAGTGCTCTACCACTGGGCAATCCATTTTTTTTTAATTTTTTATTTTGAGTCAGGGTCTTGCTAAATTACACAAGCTGCCTCTGGCCTTGAACTCACAATCCTCCAGCCTCTACCTCCCAAGTGGCTGGGATTACAGGCATACATGACCATACCTTGCTTTTTTAGGCAACACTTTATAAGTAAGAAAACATTCTATCTTTTTTTGTGTGATATTTAGGACAACAATAGAATTGGTTTGGCCTGCCAACTCTAATTTGTCAAAATTAAGTTTTCAAATTCAGCTCCAGTAAGTAGCATGAATATTGTTTTCTTAGCTGGTGAGACACTGCATGTTGTTCTACTACCAATGGAAACCTAGAACCCAGTAATAACCACAGCCAAAAGTTAATGACACAATGGTATTAAAACATATATAGATCTAGGTTTGATTCCTTTGGAAATGATGGCAGTTGGTGCCATGGTTCTAATAATGATATAGTCATTTGTGATTTGCTAGTAATGTCTAAGGTCAATGAATATTGACAAACATGCATGAAATAACTATCCAACCCTACCTTGCCATAAGGTATGGTAGAAAGTCACACCTTGGAATTAGGAAATCCAGAAACTAATATCAACTTTGTGACTAAATATGTACTTGAGGAAATTACTTAACTTGTTTCAGCTTCAGTTTCTCCATCTGTGAAAATGAATGGACTAGAATATTAAGTCCTTTCTACTTAAATTCCTTTTATTTTAATAAAATGTCAGTATGGAACCGAGGCATGAAGCAGAGAAGTGGAAAGGCCAATATAAGGCTATTTTGTAAAATTATATGTCCACCTCCTCTTGCATTTTCTACAATCTCCTGAAAGACTAAGAATACAGGGACATCATGAGAAGGAAAAGAACAGGAAATTCAAGAGACAGCCTTATGATATTATTTTAAATATTTGCCCAGGCACATTGTGTAGAAACTTACTACTAAGGCCACAATAGGAGATGAGCAGGCTCCAGTTATCCACCCTCTTTTCCACAGGTCATACTTTACACATACAAGTCTGGGACTATGAACCTCTATCTACGGGAACTATGGACTTCTGTCTAATAACATGTGAGCTAGTTATTAAGCTGCTGTTTCTCAACTCTAGATTCACCTTTCCAGACTCTGTTTTGTGATGTTGAAGTTTGGGATTCTGAAAAATAACTTTTTTTCTTTGCTAGTAGCTTCCTTGGGTTGGGATTAGGCTCAGTTGGTAGAGGGCTTCTCTGCACTCTTTGAGACCCTGAATTCAATCCCCAACACCCCCCAAAAATGGAGAAGGATGTGGCAATCCACTCTCAAAGCAATTCCAAAACAATCAGCTATGGAAAACCCTGTAATGGTATGAGATGGACCCAACTCAATAGCACCTAACAATGAAACAAAGTAGCTTCCTTCCAGGATTCAACCCATAGAGAGTATAAGACAAAGAATGGAAGGTTGGAGCAGGGTAAAGGAACATTATTTTTCCTTATTTTCTTGCTATTCCTGTCAGCATTCCATCAACAATGCACTTTATTCCAGCAGGAGCAACAGCTGAGTCTGCCTCTAGGTTCTTTCTGTAATCTTTCAGAGCTAGTTCCATGATGCCACCTCTATGGTAAACCAGGAGCCATGTATGTCTCCTCCTCCAAGGTAGTCCTGCTGACTCTGCAATTCTGTTTTCTTTCCTTTCTTCTCTCAGCACAAGAAGAATTGCTTTCTGCAGTTGTCTTTCTTATATGTCCTTGATGCTTTATTTTACTCTTTAATTTTTTCACCACCTAGGTAACCACATCCATGTATTAAATTCCCATTCTTGAAATGCCTACTGTAGGGTTGTTTATCAAAATTTGTCCAAATAAGCCACTTGTGATCTGAAAATTATCTTCACTTGTCAGCAGCTTTTCACCACCAGCAGCACTCTCGATAGAGAAGAGTGAGTGTGCATTCCCACTACTACCTCCAGGAGATTCATAAAGAGTGATGATCAGATTCCTTTTCATTAACTCACATAACATTTATCAGTATTTTTTCCAAACTGTTAACATTCATGTTTAATAGATATGATTTTCTTCAAATTTAATCTCTTAAAACCACTAAAATCACCATAATTCAGTAAGAGAAGAAGACAGATGATTTTACTAGGAGAAAAGATGAAGGTATAGGAATGGGGTATGGACTCTTGTCTAAGGTTGCAAAGCAATGCAATACAAGAGTTAGAAACTTAACTCAAATTTCTGATCAGACTAGCTCTAATTGTTTCAAAAGGTTAATTCCCTAAAATTGTATAATTAAATCCAGAGGGGTAGTCAGATGCTGTGGCACATACCTATAATCTCAGCAATTTGGGAGGCTGAGTCAGGAGGATTGAGAGTTTGTACATACCTCGTGCAATTTAGCAAGACCCTGTCTCAAAATAAAAAAAAAATTAAAAAGTTGGGGGTAGGGGTACAGCTCAATGGTAGAGCACCCTGAGTTCAGTCCCATAATATTATAAAAAAAAAAATCAGAGAAATTTTTCAAGTTTGCCTGCATATGGGAACAAATTTTGGTATATATTCGATGATATTAATTTGAATGTATATGGTACTGTATAGTTAACTATGCACTTTCACAAACCTATTCCCATTGACTTCATCTCACAACCACTCTAAGATGTTGACAATGTAGAATTTTATCTGCGTTTTACAGGTGAGGAAACTGAGATTTCAAATGGTTACAGTGACTTACTCAAGATCACTCAGCTAATAAGTACATAGTTCCAAATCCATATAATAAACAAATTGATACCTCTGTCTTCCAAATCTAATAATCTCTGCACTATATTAAGTTGCCTGGCAAGTATTATGTAAATGCATGCTGATAACATTAAAGTGATAACTCACTTCATTCTCTTCACAAAAAGGAACAGTCATCAACAATTAATAAGAAGTCACTTGATTATTTTATAACCAAGAACCTATACTATTCTACCAAATATAACCAATAATAACTTCTCAAAGGCAGAAAAACATCAACTGAACTCAAATTACCATAACAGACAATAAGGAACAAAGTTACTCTGTTATTGTAAGAAATCATTATTAAGTAAAATAAGTAATGAAAGCAAACCAAGTCTTATCAATTCCTATTAGAGACTAACCTTCTTTGCCTGGACAGAATGTTATTAGCATCTGAAAGAAAATCAGGATTTTGCTCTAAGCAGCAGATTCAAAGTTAATGTGCAAAGGATACTGCCTCTTTGTAATTCATTCAATAATACAATATTTTATTGAATAAAGAGAGCTATTTAGACTTTACATATTGAGCAATTGTTCATCAGCAAAATGTCAGAATACCAAAAAAGCAAAGGAGCAAGGTACAAAGGATTTCTAGTTTCTTAGATAAAAGCTCAAAGCAATATAATATCATTCAGATTAACAGTTGTACATTAACAGCAGTGGCAAGGTCATACTGTTCCTGGCTAAATAGTAAAAGCTAAATCTGGAAGACACCTTGACTTGTACTTTCAGGAATTTGATATGATTGTTTAAAAGTAGATTCAGATCAAGTAGCAGCCATGATATTTTATTTCAAGACATTGTCTATGATAAGAAATGTTATCAAGAGGAAAAAATCTTATAAAATATGGCCATAGTTGAAGTAAATCAAAGTAACCTCTGACACCTATTCAAGCTACAAGTACATTCAAGAGTATGAATGAACATTGCATATTTTGTTTTTGCACTTGTTCTTGTTGATGCAAAGACAGGGTGGACTCTGCACAAAATTTCTATTCCTGAATGAATCCAGGACCCTAACTGGCCCCAGGTCCTCACTTTTGAGGCTTTGCTAGTGTGTATTCAAGCTTCCATTGCTATACTTCCTCCTTTCCTTGCCACTATCCTGTTACAACATGCTAGTGTCCAATCTGGAAAGGGAGGGTTCCCTACCAACACTCAACTTAGGAAAGTAAATGAGAAATCCACCTCTTCCTTTGTTGTGCATGCCTCACTGATTTTAAAATCTCAGCTAACTAGAAAATGAGAAGCAGCTCTGCTCCAAATTACCTGGGAGAAAGGTACTTCTAGGACAACAACAAATCCCCCTATGAGATTCTAACAAATCTACTTATTGACATGACCATAAGTGTTAGGTTTTCACTCACACAATGAAGACAATAGAGTGTAGGCATAAGTAGGGAGCAGGGAGTAGGGGGTTGCCCAGGGCTGGGTCAAGAGAATCACACAGGACAGCCCAGAAAAGCCATGGCTTACCAGTTGCTGTTTCTTTGTCCACAATTCTGGAACTCTGCAGAGCAGGAGGAGTTTTCCTGACTCACTGTACAGGGGGATCCCTTCAAATCTGGGGAGGGATTTGTTAGGAATCAGAAAATGATACCTAAGGAATGGTGCCTGACCTACTGAGATGCTTTAGGACCTACTTAGAATTAAGGTCCCTCTGACCTTCCAATGTTTCTTCCCGCCCCCCATGGGAAGAGGCTTTCTGCAGAGTGCCCTTGTCTACCTGACTGCATCTGCTCAAACAGGAATACAATTGCCTTTAGCCTTCTTACTGAAATTTCATTAACCATAGTGTGTTAGCAGCCACAGAGATAGGAAAGCTGAAGGCTGCTTCTTCTGAGGATCTCTCTTTATCTTATCTGCCACTTTCTGTAGCCCAGCTAGCCTGGAATGCTATTTATTATGAGGTCTTTTCCCCTCACCCTCCTGTCCCCATTCCAGGCTGGCTGAAAGGAGTCTACTTAGCAGTAACATTACCTAGGGTCTGACCTCTTCCAGGGTCATGGGAGGGTCCTAGATCCTAGCTACCTTCTTTTTTTTTTCAGCTAAAGGAGGACAAGAATAAACCTAGGTAGGTGAAAAACATCAAGCAGTGACCAAAGAAATTTCTGGCTGGGACGTATGACACAAACCACAGATATTAAAATGTTTCCCTCCATCATTCTTTTAGAGTGCAGACCTGATGCATTCAAGGGGTGGGCCTGTCTGCCATCTTTCATTTCACACTATGACCTTAACTGATTATGCCCAGTAGTGTATACTTCAGACTGAGCATGCTTAGAAATCATGTGCACCCAAAGGGTCTTCCCTGAATGAATATGTATTGGCTTCCCAAATAAAATTCTCATGCTTCCTTAGTTGGAGAGAGCACTGCTTTGGAAGGGATTCCCATGCTTCTCTTCACCTGTGCAGGTAATAAATCTTTCTCCAGTCTTTTAGGCCTTGGCTGTGTTTGTTTTGGCTTTGCACTCACCAAGATGCAAACCCATTGCGTTTTGTTCCAAGTAGACTAAACTCATATAAAAGGAAGATAGACAGAATAGAGGACACCACTATCCTCTATTTTGGACCATTTCTTATTCCACAGAGAATCATTTGCAAACCATTCTCTGTTCTGAGAGCCAAACAGTCTTTGTTTCAGGCTATTGTATTCTTTCCAAGCCCATCACATTCCTTTAAAACTAACTCACTAGCCTCCTAAGCCTGCAGCGATAGCCCTGTGGCATCCAATCCCATCAGATCTCAGAAGCTAAGCAGGGTCGGGCCTGGTTAGTACTTGGATGGGAGACTGCCTGGGAACACTATGTGCTATAGGCTTGGGAGAAGTACCCAGCAATCCACTCCCAAAAATCAATCCGCCATTGAAAATCCTATGAACAGCAGAGAAGCACTGACAATAGTGTTTCACCTGTTGTACGCAGGGTCATTATGAGTTGGATACTGACTTGACAGCACCTAACAACAACACAACAGCCTCCTAAAAATTGCCTTTATCCCCACTTTCCTCTTTCTTGTAAAGAGAGTATTTAAGCTGCAACTATTTGTTCCTTTCTTTGAGCCTCATGCTGTGCCTGGCTCCTATGTTTTTGCATGTTAACAAATTTGTGTGTCATTTCTCCTATTTAGTCTGTCTATGGCCAGTTTATTCCCAAGAATCTTCATGGGGTAAAGGGAAGGTTTTTCTTTTTCCTCTACAGCTTCAAAAATGTAGCTATTAGGGTGCAAGGGCAGTAGCTCCTCTATATGTACACATCCCCCAAAAGTGGAATATTTTGAAATGTAAGGCAATAAGATGGCCTGAGTAGAGTTAATAAGAAAAGATGTTAGAAGAAATTGAGAATGAGAGATTTATAAGAAATTAATGAAACAGTTGATCTATTGTCATCACACCAAACTATAGGACAGACCTTGCCTGAACTTGCCCCCAGGTGCCCACCTTCTGATGTCAGAAGCAGACTATCTTCCAGAGTATATGCAATGCTTAGAGACCTTGGTCTGAGACTAAAGTCCACAATGCCAAGTACTTAAAGAGAACATGTGGGTATTGTGGGAAGTGTATGAGAATCAGAGAGTCGGGAGCGATTTATCAATTGCTTGGGTTACAAGCAAAACATTTAAATGTAGATGAGTCCGCCACAACTCCATAATGATGCCTCATACTAGGTTTGAAGGGTTTGGTGCTGTAAGATTCAGCAGTTCATGTCTACTTTCCTGACAGGATCACTGGGTTGGGATTTTCTTGCTGAAGGTAAATTTTTACCTACTAAGAAACTTCAAGATAAACAATTTCCTGTTGCCAGGTTCAGAGCTCCTAGGGACCATGGGTTTAGAGGCTCTCCGATAAGCTCCCACCAGCTAGACTAGGGTAGGGAGGAGAATGGATATGCACAGGGAGGTCCTAGAATATAGGCAGTCAATGAGAACAGCAACAACAGTGCAAACATCTCTCACTACTCCTTCTGAAGTTCTTGTTGGCATGGTGCCAAGAATTTTATTGTACATTTTTATATGATTTAATCCTCATAATCTTAAAAGAAGATTTTTAAAAAAATCTCCATTGTATCTCCTTAACTGATTATGCTGATGACTGATTAAGCAAATGGTGACTCCAACTCCTCAGAGTCATATAAACATCAAGTCCACAGCTCTGGGACTTGTACTCACTTATGACTATCTAATGTCTTAACCTGGACTTATGCTCTAGTACTTCCCACCTTCCCTGATAGAGAAACAAGATAAAATAGTAGGGAAAATGTTGCTAAAAGGAAAGTTAAGATCATATAATGGGGCAGCTGAAAGGGATTTTGATAGTTCAAAGAGTAACAAAGCTGATGACCAGGGATTGAGAGAAGGGGAAAGAGAGCTAAACATAAAACGCATGTGGAGAAGGAAATGCACAGTTTGGCAAAGTTTGAATTTGAGGGAGGAACTAGTGCCCATTTGAGCAAAATCCATTTTGTATATCTGTGATGGGGTTTTAGAAGCTACCACACTGAAGTAGACATTAGGAAGCAATATTTACAATTACTCAAAATTACTAACAAACTGTTGCTTCTAGAAAGACTCATATCAGAAAGCAATATTTCTGTTGGGTGCCATAGTGCAAACCTGTAATCCCAACCACTTGAAAGGCTGAAGCAGAAGGATTGCAAGTTTGATGCCAAAAACAGGCTGTGTAACTCAGCAACTCACCTGTCTCTAAATAAAAAGGGAGCTAAGTGTATGGCTCAGTGCTGGAGCACTTGTTTAGCATGTGTGAGGCTCTGGATTCAACCCTCCAACCCTGAGTTCTGCAGGAAAAGGAAAAGAGAAGGGAAGAGAAGAGAAGAGAGGAGAAAAACTATTACTAAGTTCTTCAGAAAAAATGATTTGCAAATAATTGCCCTAAGATACCTTATAATAGAGTCTAATTTGTTCCCATTTGTGTTTTCTTAAATGTACACATTGTTAAAATTCCCAAAATCTTTTTGCTTGAGCTCTTTGACTTACAGTCTTAAAGAAACGTTGAGCTATGCTATCTCTTTTCCTGTACCAAGTATTTTATTCTTATCATGAATGGCAGCAGCAGCTTCCTACTTCAAGGAAATCTTGTGATTTACATACTATTCATTTGCTATAGTTTTGTTCAACAACAGCCCACAAAGGTCAATGTTCAAATGCTTGGTTCCCAGGTGAGGATGCTATGTATAGAAGCTGTGAAACTTTGGAAGGTGGGACCTAGCTCACAGAAGTAGATCTGGGGTGGGACCTTGGAAGTTTTACCTAGACTCTTGGTTTTGGTAAGCTCTCTCTGCTTCCTGACGCCATGATGTGAAGTCCTCTGCCACAGGCCCTGCCACCAGCTGCCACAATATTCCTCCCATCTCCTCACCATTGTGTATTGTGACTCTTTAAACAGTAAACCCATCCTTCCTGGCAGGTCTATCAGGTATTTTGCAAAAGCAACAAGTAAGCTAACATACCATTAAAGGATAAAGTCATCCACTTTTTTGTTGCAATTTTGAAATCTCACGGAAGTCTAACAACTATTATATATTTATAAATTTATTATATATATTATGTTAATTATTTTATATATATAATATAATATATATGATATTAATTATTTTAGCTTAGTTATTATAGCTCTGGAATTTTTTTCTTATTCTTCCTGTCATTTTAGCTTTTGAAATGAATTATCATGTTTCTTAATTCAATCATACATCCAAGTCAACTACATTTTTGGGGTGAATTTAGCAAAATTGCAACTACTAACACCCGAAGTTTTCAAACATTAAAAAAATAAAATGTATTTGGAGCTTTAGTATTTCAGGATTAATTCTATCCCTTTTCTTTGTTGACCTCTTGGCCCAAGGCCCTGAGGCTGCACGTTGTGATGAAGTGCAGAGGCCAGGCAGCTACAAATACCATGTTCAGATGTGATTCACTTGGGGCATAAGGTAACATTTACTGCAGGTATTAATGGTCACAATCCACAAAAGCAAAAAATTGTTCTATTTTATCTGTCCTTAGATATAACACACACAAAAATGACTGGTCAAAGTAGCTGCTTTCTAATAACAGCTTTCAGAGGTCATGGAGAGATGAAATTGTCACCATGATGTGCATACTGTGGGCCTGAGGCTACTCTCAAAGAGACCTATGTTTTATTCTTAGTATTTTGATGGAAAAAATGGTAGCCACCCACATCCCAAATGAAAGCTTCTCCAGAAAAAAAATAATAATAATAAGATTTCTCTGTGACTTGGAGTAAACAGAATAGAAACAATGTCACAATCTCATACATTCCACACTACCTATGAAGAGTGATCTCTTTAGCCTGCAGTATACTGCTATCAGTCCAATCTACCTTTTCTTTGATAATGCAATTATTTACAGGATTAACTAAGATATAATTGATATAATCACCTATTTTTGCTCTTTCTCTAGAACTGCTATCAAGAATATCAGGGGAAGAAAATGGGTCAGCAATCATGTCCAAAGAGTTCTAGGTATGATCTTGAATACATTTGTGTGCAGGACACTCAGGTCCAGTATAAAAAACTGTGACAATGTCTCATAATTAAAATTCTGTTTGGATCAACCTTGTGGCAAAATTGCACAGCCAGCTGCCTGGTATAAAAGAGCAATATAACTTATTGCAAAACTTCCTTGTTTCTTAGAGACGTGAGAAGCATACTCAAGTTTTGATTTGCCCAAGACACTTAAGCTGGAAGAAAAGGGAACTAAAAGCAGTGAAACCTATCCATCCAAGTTCAGCACTTCCCAAACTCTTTAACAAGACAGAGATCTGGAGGCTGATGTGATTAAAGTAATAAGTACATCATTCTGGAATATAGATCTTATGCTAGAAATGAAACTTGAAAAATAGGAATAAAAAATTCTTCTGGTCCCTCAATTGTCCACCAGGAAATCCTGGGGATAGAAAAGTAAAGAGGAAAGTGGAAAAGGATAAAAAATCCCAAGGCCAGGTTCTGCAGAAGAGCTCTACATGCATCTTCCATGTTCTTTCTGCCAGTAGCGTGTGTCACTGCTCTCTTCCCTGTTTTCCAGTTTAAGCACATTTTGAGAAAAGGGTTCAAATTTACTCAAAATTGAAAGCAACAGAACAATCTAAAGAGTCTTTCTTTCTCTTTCTCATATACACATACATTACAATGTACATTTGTATAGGTCAAGCTACAAGCCAAAATAATAAAACTCTTGTGGTGGAAGGTACAGAAATCAAACTTTTCTGGTAGAGTGAGGTATTGACAAAAGAGTGAGGTAATAACAAAGTGTGTCTGGAGTGTCATTGGAGGCTGGGAAGAGAGAAGGAGGAGGTGCTGAAATCACATCAGATTACTCCTAACTTTTGGAAAGTACTTGCAGAAAAAAAGCTTATGTCAGTTTTGAGTCTTCTATCTTCACTTAGCAAGCATCTGTCTTGTTGACTACTTTTATTCTTATCCTGTAAAATCTGTGAGGACAGGGAATGGATCCATCATGCTCCCTGTATCCTTACAATTAGAACAATGTCAAGCTAAGGCCATAGTAAAATGTTACTGAGTAGGTGAACAAATTAAACTTTCATCAAAATGCTATCATCAAAAACAGTAAGAAAACTATTCTCAAATCTAGTGGATATTAAAATGGCATCATCCTTCTGTATTTTCTTTGTTTATTTGTTGTTCTTCGGGTAGTGTCTTGGAATCTTAGGTCTGGCCACTTACTATTATATACAGTGGCCACAGAGGAAGAGAACATGGCAAAAGGCATTTGGGAAAACATTCGTTGCAGAACAAAGATTAGACCAGGAGCAAAATCTCATTTGTTTATCTGCCTGTTAATCATCTCTTGTCTCCATTCATCTGGAAAAATACTACAAGTGCTTCTTCATCAAGCAGGAGAGCAAATTCCACGTAAGTACATTATGTATATATGTATATACAACTAGAGAGACAGAATTTGTGCTCACAGCAACAGTTTATTCTACCACAGTGAGCTGTCTGCATAAATATACTTCTAAAACACAAAACCATGGCTCAATATGACATTGAATAAGAGCACCTATGAGAAAAAAAAAATTAGATGCAATTAAGAAAATAATGCTATTGACTCACATTTGAAGAACTTGTTTTGTCTTATTAAAATTGAATATGGCGTTAAAAATCAGGAACATAAGCCTAGCTGCCTCAAGAGTCCCAACTGCCTGGCCACTTTATCTCAATTCCCACTTCCTCTTTGCAAATACAAGCTACTGGTAACTTCCATTTTTATTCCCTATGGTTTGAAACACTTCAAAAGCTGTTGGTTTTTGAAACTTCAGTGTAAAATGTTGACATTCGCCATAACAGAATTCATCATTTTGCAGGCTCATAATCTAAGAACACTGACATAAAATCATGAATTGGACACTGCATTTCAATTATATCCAAGCTCATTATCTTTTGCTGTTTGGGGAAGGATTTTAGGCAGCTACTCTGATGCAAATAGTGGCTCTGCTGAGGCAGATGCAACACAGCTCTAGATATGAGCACTGACTGGCATTTAACAGTTCACCCTGCATAGAAAAATGTCACAAGAACCCTGCTTTTCTCTGGGGGATCAGAGGAGATTTTTCCTGGGGTATTCTTGAAGTAGTATTAGCGTTTCTACAAACCTCAGACACACAGAGAAAAACATTAGATCTACCCAATACCTGAGTTCTTATCTCAGGTAACAGACTTTGCCCCCAGAGATCCTTGGCTATATTTGGTCAATATGTTAAAATAGAACCAAGAAGAGTCTTTCTGCTCCTCTTTGTTCTTGGGTGAAATGAATCTCAACTGCAGAGGTAGCTGAGATCCATTGCACCCAAGAATAAGTCCAGAGACAGCCAAACTGTTCAAGTAACATCCTTGATGTATAATCAGTGTAAGAGCGTTGTGAATATTTCCTTTCCAAAACCAGGAACACTTTTTTCTTTCTATTTTAACTAGATCATATAGTTATATATAGTTATAGCTTAAAACTCTGGATACTCCTCTATATAATTTTCCCAAAGTGTACATGGTCTCTGTATCTATGGACTGTAAACTCTCCTTCCAGCCATCATGTACAGATGCAAAGAGCTCACAGAATTGTCAATGGGAACAGGGCCCAGATTCCTGAGTGTAACATTATCTCATTTAGTCTTAGATATTCCTGGTGATAGTCTTAGGTCTATCACAAGATCCAAGTCCAAAATTATTTTAAAATGAACCTGTGTGGATTATGTATGACTTTATATCTATTGTTATTTTTTAATAAACTATAAAATGATAGTGCTGTTGTTAATGATGATGATGGTAGTGATGTGTTTCTATCATGGACTCAGGTTGCTCTTCACTCTCTACATAATTATATCAATTAATCTACCCAACAAGTCTATCAAGAGTTTCTTTCATTATCCTTCCTATTTTACAAATGAAGAAATTAAGTTCTAGAGAGGTTAAGCGACTTGTCCAAGGTCACTTAGCGCATAAATGGTGGATCTAACTTAGAGGGAGAAATGATCTTAGGGGTCATCAAGTTTGTGGATCTGCAAATTATTTTCTCTAAAGGGGAAGATTATATATATTTCAGGTTTTGGGCTAGTGAGAGTGATGTGCACCTATAGTCCTAGCTGCTAGGGAGGCTGAGAAGGGAGGATCACTTGAACCCACAAGTTCAAAACCAGCCTGGGCAACATAGCAAGACCCCATCTCAAAATAAAACTAAAAATGAATAAATAAAAATTTCCTGCTTTGTGTTGCAATGATTTAACTCTGTTATTCCAGGTGGAAGGAATCACAGAAAACATATATAGAAAAGAGAGCCCTGTGCTACAATATTTACAACAGAGGTAGTGGCTTAGATCTGACTCCTAGGCTCTAGTTTTCTGACCCCTCATTATTCCACATCATTCATTTTATGCTGGAGAAAATCAAGGACTGAAAAGATTATTGTTATTGTTGTTAGGTGCCATTGAGTCATGTCAGACTCATAGCGACCCTCACAGTGTTTTCAATGGCTGATTGTTTTGAGATTGCCTTGGGGGTGGATTGCCATGTCCTTCTCCCATTTTGAGGTGCTGGGAATCTAACCCAGGACCTTAAAGACTGCAAAGCAGCACTCTTCCAAATGGGCTACATCCCAGCCTGACCAAAAAGATTATGGTATTTACATTGTTGTGAAGTATCAGAAACAAGATGAAAGTCCCATGTGTTTCAGTCCTATAATCTTTTAATCATATCAAATTTAAGAAGCTTCATCAATTTATATGATAATAAATTTTAATATCCTATAGTGAAATAAACAAATGTAAAATTCATGTGAAACTGTGATACTCCCTTATAGATTTTTATATTCAATAAAGGTAATTTTGAACCGAAACTTTTCTGCTTAACCTCATTTGTATTGATGTGGCACACACAGCTCTAATACTAAGCAAAAAAAAAAAAAAAAAAAACCCAAAACACATTTCATTAAGTCAAATCAAGAATTAAGGGAGGCCACTGCTCAAATTGTCACGGACAAGATGATGAAGCTACCTGAATATTCCACCAATACAGATGCAAAAATTCAATTTTAAAGACAACAAGACACAAGCTCATGCTCAATTCCCTCTACCTGCAGCTACTCTCTAGAGTTTTCTCTAAGGCTTCATGTACACTTGTTAATATATTCCCTAATTGAAAAAGACACATTTCTCTCTCTATTTTTGTGGCCAAAATCCATGGCCTCTGAAATTTCCCTAGAAGTGTGATTCAAAACTGAGTAATGATTGTTGCAATTTCTGACTCCTTGAAGCATTTAATTTAACTTAAAATTTTATCAAATAACAAAGCCACTAAAAAAAAAAAAGATTATGATGACTCAAAGAGGCAGCAAACTGTTGATGAGTGATAAAATTGGAACTTTTAAAGGTAGTAATAACTTGTTGCTTTTGTTAGGTGTCAGGTTGGTGTCTGGCTCATAGTGACCCTACGTGACAACAGAAAACACACTATTGTCAGTGCTTCTCTGCTATTCATGGAGTCTTCAATGGCTGATTTTTTGGGGGGTGGATTCCCAGGTCCTTCTCTAAGCCTATAGCATCTGGTATTCCGAGATAATCTCCCATCTAAGTACTAACCAGGCCCGACCCTGCTTAGCTTCTGATATCGGACAGGCTCTGACACCACAGTGGCATAGCTGCAGGCAAGTAATAACTAACAAAAGAATATTAATAGCTAGCATTTATTGTGAATTTATTCTATGCCAGGGTTTGTGCTAAGAATTTTGTAATTAATCCTCAAAATCATAAATGGAGAAACAGTTGTTCTGAGTGGTAAAGTAACTTACCCAAAGCTGTTGTTAGGTGCCATCGAGTCAGATCCAATTCATAATGAACCTGTGTTCAACAGAATGAAACACTGGTTACCCAACAGACTACCCAACATTACCCAACATTACCCAACATAGTACCCACATTACCCAACACAGTACCATGCACACAATCATGTTATGTTTGAGCCTGTTGTTACAGCCACTATGTTTCTTCTCATTTTGAGTTGTGCCACATCAGCAAAAGGAGGTTCCAGGGGCTTTACTCCTTTCATGTCATTAAGATCGACTCTACTTTGAGGATACAATTCTTCCCCAGTCATTTCTCGAATGCCTTCCAGATTATGGGGCTCATTTTCTGACACTATATTTGATATATGATATATTTGCTTCTCCATTATTAATAGGGTTTTTAATGCCTACTTGCTTCAGGAGTGGGCTGCCAGATCCTTCTCCCTAGTCTGTCTCAGTCTGGAAGTTCATCTGAAGCTTGTCCACCATGGGTGGCCCTGCTGGTGTCTGAAATACCAGTGGCATAGCTTTTGGCATCACAGCAACATGCAAGTCCCCACAGCATGACAAGCTGACAAGGCTGTAAAAAACATAAACAGCAAAACTGGAATCCTTGTAGCCAACCTGAGAGTCCAAGCAATTGACCCATCTCTGGAACCCAAGCCCTTGTGTCGGTTTGGTGATATTCATACATCTAGGATTCCCTCATTAGGTGGGTGGTTTGGACCAAATTATTTGAACTTCAATTTCTTCATCTGTTGAGATAAACATAATTATGTTACAGCCTTTATAGTATTATTATATACCTTAATGTCTTAATTTAGAAAAGGTGTTTAGTAACACAACAATTTAAATTTTAAAGATCATTATAATGATCAAAACTATTAAATTTTTAAATATATGAATAAAAATTCCCCAAACAAACCCTTAGGACCAAACAGAGCTGGTTTTATATTCTGGCTCCTCAATTAACCAGCTATGTGCTTATGAGTGAGAATTTAAACTTTCTGATACTCTACCAGTTTCTTCTGTAAAATAGGGATTAAAATATCAATCTCATATAATTTACATGAGGATACAAAGAGGTGATGCCCCTGGGTACTCATCAAGAACCAGTGGATTAGTCAGTTTTCCATTGCTGTAATGAAATAACCAAGGCTGACTACTTATGAAGGAAAGACATTTATTTAGCTCATAGTTTTAGAGGTTTTAAGTTCAAGATCAGGCAGCCCCATTTATTTGTCCTCTGATGAGGATGACAAATGACATCCATCATGGTGAGAATATGTGCAGAAGTAAGTAATTACATCTTTAGCTAGGAAGCTGGGATGGGGCATGTTTGCTGCTTTTGTAACCCTCTGTTGAGAACTACCAAGGGGTCACATAGGAATTACCTCATGGTCCCTGTGACCTAAGAACTTCCTTCTTGGCCATACCTCTTAAAGGTCCCATCAAATCCCATAACTGCCATGCTGGGGACAAACTCTCCAATCATATGGACCCTTGGAGGACACAAAAACTATATGCAAACCACAGTAGTATGGAGAGTGTTGAGGAAATGTGAGATTCTTCTAGCTTTGTTCTGAACAGTGCCAGCTGGGAGAATCCCACAGTGCCTAGAAACTGCTGCCCCACTAAATCTCAGGCAATGTCCCGGGCAGGCTGTGAAATAGCTAATGGGATATTCACCTTTCATGGAGCTTCAGGGCTCCTGGTGGGAAACCATTAGGAAATGACAGCAGTCATAAAAGGTAGGTACAGGAGGCCAGAGGTGTACCTGTCCTAGGTATTAAACCCAAGGAAAATCTCAGAAAAATTCTATTAGTAAGAAGGCAGGAGGAAATTTTTAAATGTTCCAGGGAGAAAGAATAACATAAGAGAAAGCTCTGAGGTACACAAAGTAGAACTTTATAAATCAGAACAATTTTCAGTGTGGCTGGAACATCAAGAGATGCTAAGAGATGAAGCTGTAGAAGTAGGGTCTGGAAAAATAGGCACCATGGTATTTTCAATGGGGTACCATGGGCTGAAATAATTAGATTGTCATTTTAAAAAGCATACTCTGGTTGTAACGTCTTGAGTCCTATCTCATCCTACCATGTTTTCTCCTCATTTTGAATAACCAAAACTCCAATAATTTGTGCTATTCATTTAACAGGAAGACGTGTAAAATTTTATCATCTTAATTATAAACAATATTTGTATATTCCTAATGTTTTACTTCTTTTTACCTTTCATGGTGCTCTGCAGACAGTTGTAAATGCTTGACAATTGTTGACCTGTCCCATCACTCCCTAAAGCCAGGGCTGTATCTTATTGTCCTTTTATATCCCCCATATGTCAAAGAGAGTTCTACATAATTGAGTAATAAATAGCTTTTACTACTGGGAAAAAACTGGAAAAATATTCTTCCTGTCTTCTTCATTTAAAACTGCTCTTACCCACATTGTCTCTGATAGCTCCAAATATACATCCTAACAGAGAAACATAAATAAACAGAAAACACAAATATATTGCTAACACAAAATATCTTTACTGCCAGCTAAGATGACCTTATGCAACTATTTGTCATCTCTGTGATTCAGGAAAATCATAAAAATTCAGTGCCTGTATGATTAGAAAGTTAAAAAAGAGGGGAGAGTGAGCAGCAGGAAATTAGAGGCAGTGGGCAGAGTTCTCAACAAGAATAAAGAGTGTGACATATCATCATCCACAGCTGGAAGAAATCAGCCTGGCTCTGTGCAGAACATGATCCTCTGACAGTTCAATGAGCAAAATGGCCAATTTCACCACCCATTAGAGAAACACTTCCCGGAAGGTGGGCAAAAGGTTGGTCATTTACCAATGAAGGGGTTAATTAAAATATTCCATGGAGATGGTGACAGCTGTTGGCATTTGGTTGCTTACTTGAAACAGCATAAAAACAATGCCAAAGAAAGGAATTTCATCCAGTACGAGAGTCGTGAATTGCCCAATTCTGGTGCTTTTGTAACATTTCCTAAAGCAGTTCAATGGAGTAACATAAAGTGATGCTTTTGCAACTCAGCTCTTTAATGAGGTATGAAATTCCTATTTTCCCCCAAATAGTTCTCTGATTTAATAACTAACTTGAATTTCTCTTCCATAACTCACAACAATGCTAACAGTGAGTCCTTCTGAAAATAAGCTGGAAAGATGGGAGCGTTAGCTCTGGAGGTCTGAAAACAAGGCACATCAGCTATGGACAAGGTTGGGGGAGAATTGTCAGATAAGAAATTCATTTCAGGTTTACGGCAAGAAGGCAAGAAAGTCATTAAACTGCCTCATACTGGTACTATAGTAGCAATAATGAAATGAGCATTTCTTAAGAAAAGGGACCCCTGAAATATTCTCTGCAGGTCTTTACCAATGTCATCCCACCTTGAAAAACGCTTCCTAGGAGAAATCAGCAATCAGGGAGAAACTGCAAGACCATTAAGTCTAAAGTTAATGGGCTGGGGTATAGTTCAGTTGGTAGGCTGCTACTTTGCATTCTCTGAGACCCTGGGTTCGATCCCCAGCACTACAAAAATAGGAGAAGGACTTGGCAGCCCACTCCCCAAACAATCCTGGAACAATCAGCCATCAAAAATCCTATGAGGGTCACTATGAGTTGGACACAACTCCAAGGCACCTAACAATAACATTATTAATAGCACATTTGTCTTGAGGCAATGGCCCATGTTATTATAATCCCTACCAGAAGTTTGCTAGTGGGTCAGCTGGTGTCCCTTGGAGTCCAGAAATGACTTCTGGGAGAGGAAAAAGCACCTTATGGGCTTAATGAGAACACTAGATTCAATTTTCAATAATGGTAAATGAGAGTGAGTGGGTGAGAGAGGAAACTTTGGCAGGTGCAGGTAAGGCTGTGGCACTTAAGTGTATCCTTGAGTACATATCCTCCTCTCAGGCAATGTGCCATTTAGTAGAGATAGGTTTTGGAGGATGGTAGGATGACAACAATGCAACTGGTAAGAATTATCAGTCATAGCAGCAGCCACCTACTGGCCATCTTTTATATGCCAAGCTCTGTTCTGGACCTGTAAGAAATCTTATTCTCACAAGAACTCTCAGTTTAAAGGACACCACCTTCATGGATAGAGCCGAGGATCCATCAATTCCTCTTTCTGACAAATTTCTTTCTAAAAATATACACTCTAAAAGAGGCAAGGAAATCCCACAGATCTGGCAGGGACCTGAATGGCTTCATGCAGTACCAAGAAGTCTTCAGTGACATCCTTTAAGCCTCAATCGGTTTATTTAGTCCACAGCCAGGTGGACTTCCCATCTATATACTAAAGGTCAGTGTCATACATTGCATCCATCCTTCAAATAGCAACAAACTAGACACCACTCTTTTTTGTCTACCTAACCCACAGTTCAAGGCAGAAGCAAGGTAAGAACTTACCCAGACTTAGTGGGGTTTTGGCCAGAACATAAATACTGTTCACTTCATTTCAAAGCTAGGAGATCTGGGTAAGTAAAGTCCATCTGATACTTTCTCATGTGAAGTCATTCCTCTCTCAGTCCCATCACCTCCTTGGCAAATATTAATAGCCTTCAATGTCAAGTTTCCCATAACTTCCTCTTGTACAGCCTTTGATTTTCTTTTTCCTTCCTGCAGCCCCATGGCACGTGTTATCTGTGTCTGTTCAGGCCACAGCCACCAGCTTCTTCTAGCTATGAGCACTTGAAATGTGGCTAGTTTAAACTGAGATATTCTATAACTGTAAGGCGTATGCTGGATTTTAAAGTCTTAAAGTGAATAAAATAATAAATTTCAGTAATTTTATGTTGATTATAGGTTGAATTATAAGATGTTATATATTGGGTTAAATCAAAACAGTATCAAAATTAAATTCATGAATTTACTTTTTTAAGATGGCCCTTGGTTGGTTGGTAGGTGGTGTTGAGTCATGTTCGACTCATAGCGACCCTCATAGGGTTTTCAATGGCTGATTGTTTCGGGATTGCCTCAGGAATGGATTGCCATGTCCTTCTCTCAAATATGACCCTTAGAACACTTAAAATTACATATGTGGCTCACATTTGTCTATCAAATTATGTTTCTATTGGACAAGGTTAGTCTATATCCTTCCAACACACACTATGGTCTGAAGACCACCATCATCTTACCTGAAAATCTGTTAAAAATCCAAAATATCACACCTGTATCTGACCAACAAAATCAAATCTGCATTTTAACAAAAGCCCCTGATAATTTTTTGTTGCTGCTGTTTTTGGGTTTTTGTTTGTTTTCTGCAGTACTTGGGGGTTGAACCCAGGGCTCTAGCACTGGGATGCACCCCCAGTCCATTTTTTACTTTTTATTTTGAATCAGAATATTGCTAAATTATGCAGGCTGTCTCTGCCCTTAAACTCGCTAAGTCTCCTACCTCAGCCTCCAGAGTTTCTGGAATTACAGGTGTGCCAATGCATTCAGCTGATAATTCATTATTAGAGTTTTAAATTTGGGGTGGTAGTTGTTGTTGTTAGGTGCCATCAAGTCAGTGTCCGACTCATAACAACCCTATGTACAATAGGCGAAACACTATTGTTAGTGCTTCTCTGCTGTTCATAGGGTTTTCAATGGTTGACTGATTTTTGGGAGTGAGTTTCCAGGTCCTTCTCCCAAGACTACAACACCTGGTGTTCCAGGTGGTCTCCCATCCAAGTATTAATCAGGCCTGACCCTGCTTTGCTTCTGAGATCTGACGCCACAGTGGTATCACTACAGACTAAAATTTGGGGTATACTCCACTAATTTTGACATCTTTAGCATCTGTAGTTGTACATGATCTGTTTCATGTGTGCATGTTACATCTCATTAAGACCTAGTTATTAGTAAAATCCATAATTTGTATTTCTTATATAATTCTCATAATATCTAGAGTAGAAGTTGTTGTTTTTAGGTGTCATAAAGTCAGATTCAACTCATAGTGATACTATGTACAACAAAACCAAACAATACCCAACACTGTGCCATGCTCGACACTATTTCAGTGCTTCTCTGATGTTCATGGGGTTTTCAATGGTGAATTGTTTTGGGAGTGGGCTACCAAGTCCTTCTCCCTAGCTTGCAGCACCTGGTATTACTAGGTGGTCTCCCATCCAAGGACTAACCAGGCTGAGCCTGCTTAGCTTCCAAGACCAGATGGGATCAGATACCAGGGTCATATGGTACACACCTAAAAATCACTTGATAAATTACTTGACAATTAAAAATTATTCTTTATGATGTCAGATGGTTCTACTATTTTCCTTATGCATGTTAAAAATATTCAAATAAAAATAAATGGAAAACAACATGGCTTAATCATGAATGTAATTTCATTTATGCACTTTGTAAGTCCCCATCTCAAAATTGGGCTGGGATTTAACTCAGTTGGTAGAGTGCTGCTCTGCAGTCTCTGAGGTCCTGAGTTTGACTCCCAGTACCGCAAAAATGGAAGAAGGATGTGGCAATTCACTCCTGAGGCAATCCCAAAACAATCAGCCATTGAAAACCCTATGAGGGTCGCTATAAGTCGGATACCAACTCTACAGCACCTAACAACAACAACAATCTCCACTGGAGTTTCCATTTGAGATTAAATCTACCCCCTTTTTATAAATAAGAAAATCATTGTGGAAATGTACATTAAAATCTGAAATAATTGTAAACAGGACTCAGTTGCTCATGAACTTTCTATAGATGATAATAAAATAACATTTCAATATTTTTAAAAACAGAATTGAAGAATATAAAGACTTGGACATATTTAGTGCAATTTCCTCCAATGTTTATATCTATTATTAGGCTATTTTAAAAAGTCCTGCTGAATATGGAGGTACATACATATAATCTCAGGAATTTGGGAGGCTGAGGTAGGAGGTCTCAAGTTTGAGGCCAGAGGCAGCTTGTGTAATTTAGCAAGATACTCTCTCCAAATAAAAAAAAAAATTAAAAATGGGCTCAGAGTACAGCCTAGTGGTAGAGCACTTGCAACCACACCAAATACTGCAAAAAGAAAAAGAAAGCCTTGTACTAATCTTATTGACAATCAAGTTAGATAGACAATGACATGGTTCTTTGAAGGGATAAACCCCTATATATAGATAGTATGCCAAGTGAAGAGTGATATTCAGAATAATGAATCAGAGACCTTGTTGAGTTACAATTAATTACTAAGTAAAAATTCTATTATGGACAACAGAGTCCAAAGAAAGAAGGCAGTCTTTCATTTGTTTGAAATGGTAGTGAAAAATGATCCACTAATTAAAATATCCTTGCCCTCTGAACATTTAATTATTTGAAGTTTTTCATTAAAAGATCCCTAAATTGTGCTGAAGATCTGACCAGAGATTAAATAGTCCACAATTTTATATTTAGAATTTCCATGTTAACTCTATTCTAAAATAACCCCTTTAAGCTGACCTCAAAAGTAGTTTTGATGTATAATTGTTATTTTTGTTTCATCTTACAACAATCAAAATTTCTATTACCCTGGAGTCCCTCACCATAATTCCTACATTAATTATTGTAATCTCCCAATGATGTCGGGATAATGCACCAAAGACACCCAAAATTCTTTGTTACATGGACACCAAATAATTGAGAAGTTTTTTACTACCTCACAATTCCCACTAGAATCATGCGGGCAACCACTGTAACATCTTAAGCTTGGGTTACAGAGGAAATTTTTCCTGAGGTTCATTAAATCAAGAACATCCTCTCCAAATATAATACTTCTTTATTTCCCTTACTAGTGCAAGAAAAAGAAAGTGAAGTGAAGGGTGGGGTAATTCTTTAAGGGGTTCCATATATTCTCCTTGAGGGTTACTGACATCACAATATTTCACTGTAAACATTTCCAAAAGGATGCAAGTCCTTTCAACTCTTTGTGCCAAGAATACCATTTATACTTCTATGAAACTTGTAGAATAAGATGAGCAAAAAAGGTAAATAGGTTTACCTAGCAAACAGGCGGGCTGGGATTTAGCTCAGTGGGTAGAGCGCTGCGCTGCAGTCTCTGAGGCCTTGAGTTCAATTCCCAGCACCGCAAAAATGGGAGAAGGGCCTGGCAATCCACTCCCAAGGCAATCCCGAAGCACTCAGCCATTGAAAACCCTATGAGGGTCGCTATGAGTCGGATACCGACTCGACAGCACCTAACAACAACAACAACAAGCAAACAGGCAAAAGTGAACCTCCTCTCTAACTATCCACCTGTCCCCTAATCACAGCGTAAAATACTCTGAGACAAGAGGAAATGCAGACCAAGCCCAGTTGCCTCTACCTCTGGTAAGTAAATGCAGGATTTTAGAAGTATTATCTTCTCTAGGGAATATTATGGGATGGCCACAAGGGATAGAGAGGTTTGGTTTGAATTGCGGCCTATCTAGCCCACCTGGTGGTCTGATCTAAAGCCCGAGGCAAGATGACCCCCAGTGATTTAAATGTCACTCCTAATTGGTTGCTCTCAGCCCCTGGGGCCACTATATGATTGGCTGACTGCCATTTTGAGGCTGTTACTATATAAGAACAGTGCACAGGGCACTCAGAAGCCATTCCATTGCCATCTGATGCTGCCATACCACCACAGATCGTTCTGCCACTCCACTGCGGATGGGCCACACCATTGCTGGATCAAGAGAGAAGACTGCCCGCCATCACAGAGGCCACTCCATCACCGGACTGGAAAGGAGATCATCAGAGACCACCATCGCAGATAAACAACCCTCAGGGCTGTGTAGCACTTACAAGCTGTGAGATACTTTGAGCTGCAGCACTATTAAGGGCTGTACGATAAAGAGAGCTGTGCTACTAAATGCATCCTGAAGCTGTCCTTGACTCTGTCCTCCACACTTCACCAGTCCCCCACGGTGTTGGGGTTCTGGCACCCCAACAATCTGCCACAGAACTCTCTCCAAAGGAGCAGTAGGCTACCAGTGCTACCCAGTACTCAAAGGCAATTTTCACCTTGAAATTCATCCCAATTTTACTTTCACATTCCCCACTTCGGACTTCTCAACAAAATAAAGAATCAAAATTGGAAGAAAGAGCAGTAAGGAGGTTACCTTTGCATAGGATTTGGAAAATGGAAGTAGGAAGATTCCAGTTATAGAAAGACAGAAGAATTGTTGTTGTTAGGTGTGGTAGAGTCAGTGTGGAACTCATAGCAACCCTAAATACAACAAGCAAAGCACTATTGTTAGTGCTTCTCTGCTATGCATAGGGTTTCCAAGGGCTGATTGTTTTTATGGGGGAAGTTGGTTGCTGGGTCTTTCTCCCAAGCCTACAGCACCTGGTATTCCCAGGTGGTCTCCCATCCAAGTATTAGCCAGGCCCAACCCTGCTTAGCTTCTGAGATCTGACAGGATCAGATGCCACAGTGGTGAGGCTGCAAGCTAGACAGAAAAGTGTTGTGTTGAAATTGGAGTAGAATGACAGAAAGCAGGTGCAGGCCAATTAGAACTCTGGACTCCAATAGATGGGAAGGGCATAGGACACTTCATTCTAGCATTGTTCTTTCTTCAACGTTCCAAGCACACTAGAGTCAACAATTTGGGGCATGTTTTGCTGCTTGTAAATACCAGTTGCCATTTTGGTAGTAATAGGCAGGGGAAGAGTTGTAGGCCAACATTATCTGTTTTAATGTTGACTGTAATTCTGGTCCTTGGTAATTATTGCTTTTTTTTTTAACTGGTTTGTTTTTAGCAGCACTGTGCATATTTTATTGCCTGTGGCATATCAATTGGAAGAAAGCTAAAACTTTAAATACTGGCTAACAAAATGAAAGCCATTTTATTACACAAAGGAAATTAACAAAAATAAACAAATACCCACAATTTATAAGACTAGTCTTTCCTTTTGTTTTGTAAATTTGTAAACTACTTTCAGCAACTTGGGAAACTGTCCTAGGTTTATAAGACCATTACTCCTTCACAATTTCTACTTCTGACCTTGGTAATGGTAAGAAATGTACAAGCTTTAGTTCTCTACCCCGCTAATACCTCCCAAATATATAAGCCTATAAAGTCTCAGCCCAGCATGCAGATTGCCTTTCTACTTTTGATCTATCAAAGCCAATTAAGTAGTTAAAGATCATTTGCACAGCCAAAATCTTAGTTAAATAAACAGCATTTACATGGTCCATTTCAGCCAGAATATGTAAGAAGTGTTCCAAGCATATTCTCTTGCCTCTACTATTAGGAAAACAGATAAAATAAATAGTAGATGAAATATTCAATTTTTTGGATGGTAGCCTTGCAAGTGCATAGATATTACTGGGCTCTTTACTTGGATACTATAAGGAAAGTCACTAGAAAAAGCAGTTAGGAATCAAAACCTGCTTTCATATTCTGGGGAACACTGCTTCTCCTGCAACTGTTCCCAATGGTGTCTCTGCATTTCTCCCACACCTGTCCTACTGGGTCAGTACATGTATAAGTTATCTCCATTCTTTTCCTTGCTACATTCAAACCATACTCCTACCCTTTTCTCAAATAAATAAATAAATAAATAAATAAATAAATAAATAAATCCGCAGCTTAATATCTCAGCAGACTTTGTCACTCTGCCTCTTCATTATTGCTGTCATCCAATGACTCCCCCACCCCATCCCTTTACCCAACCCATTTTTCTTCAATTTTTAAAGAATATAGTTCTTAGTTCAAACTCACTCTAGGAGTTATGTTGCTTTTCTTCTTGGCACTTATATAAATGATCCCTCCAATTAAATTGATCTCTCAGTGCTCTAGTAAGCTCTGTACTCCACCTTAACTCACCAAGCTCTCTTATGTTCACACTCTAATAAAATTTCTCTGTGACCCCAGGTACACTCTTCATCTGCCAACCATTTCCAGTTTCCACATTTCATTCCTTTTAGTATCTCAACCCCAACAGGACCTCAAATTCTGGTTATTCTACAACTTTTCAATGACCATCAACTCTTAACACCCTCACTTCCCTCCTTATCCACTTTAATTTCCCTAATTCTGTCTAAATCACCCAGACTCCTTCACTTCTCACTTTCTTTGCTATAATCCCCTAACAAAAATCACAAGCCTGGTAAAAGTTAATTCTCCCCTCTGCTATGCACATGTACTCAGGCAGCTGGTTGTAGCTAGAATATAATATCCAACCACTTTGATGGATCACACTCTTCTTTCATGAATTCCAAGTGGGAGCTTAATCATATTTTATATATTTTATTGCATTATATGTTATACTGTGTATCATAACACATACTACACATATGTATATCACTACTTTTTTCATCCACTTCTCTAGATGACTACTTCATGCATTGTCTTTTTCTGGAAACCCCAAGATCTGCTTTTACTATCCTCATTCTCAACTGATGGCTCTTGCTTTATACTTCACTAAAAGAAGTCATAAGAGAAGTTCTACAAATTCCCATCACATGTTCTAAACACCCATGCTCCCAACTGAGACCAGTATTTCCAAGTGTACATTATATTCCATTCCTACCTAAGCAAAGACAATGCAGCAGCAATTCTCCCTATGATCTTCCACATCATCCTATTTTCCTCTCTACAGGACCACTCAAAATTTTTTTTCTTTACTCCACTTTCCCTAACAGCTACTGCTCCATGAGTGAAATTCATTGAAACAACTATACATAATTGACTCTAATTTTTTACCTACTGTTTTCAAAATTCATTCCTGTTGCTTTTGTCTCACCACTCTAACAACAACAACAAAAAAGCCTCTACAATTATCACCAAGGACATCCACATTTTTCCATCAGGTAATTAAAACTCATCTTCATTTATTCCCCCTACTAATCAACATTTCCAGAGATGATCACTTCTTCATCAATATGTTCTCTACTCTTGGCTTCAGGAAATCAAGCCTTCCTTGGTGCTCCTCCTATCCCCACTAGGCATTGCTTTACAGTGTCCTGTGCATTTCTTCCTCTGCTCCTTGACTTCTTAATGTTGGACTGCCCTCAGGCTCAGTCAGACTTCTTCTATTGGCTTCTCTGTATAGCAATTCATTGCTGTGGTGAAACTTATTTGCTATCAAGTTTCAAAAGCATGTCTCCAACCTAAATCTCTCATTTATTTCCAGACTTGTATAGCCACCTATCTACTTTTGTTATTCAAGACATACATATTATTAAGCAACTTAGATCAGACTCAGTAGATCTGGAATGGAATGTTGATCTTCCCCCCAACACACATAGCACCCACCTACTTCCCCCATCCCCTAAATGACTGCAATCACAGTTTCTGCAACTCCAGTTGACAGCAACTCCATCCTGACCTCTCAGACTCAAAAGATTTGAGTCACTCTTGACTCTGCTTTTTCTCTCCTACTCAATGTCAGGAAATGCTTTGGTGCATCCATCCTTATTTACGTTGAATTCCTTTTAGTATCTTTAATATTTTCATCTGAGAGTGAATCACCAACATCTCTTACCTGGATTACTACAATATTCACCCAATAAGAGTTCCTTTAAAAGGCCATAAAATCAGTTAATTAGCAATCTAGATGCCATTGATAGATAGTTGGAAGTCCTGGCCCTAAGGAGAAGACATTACAGGAAAGTCTTGAGTTATCTATCATAGGCTGTAATGTGAGGCCTGATATGTTTTCAGCTAAAGCCATGGTCTCATCTGAGGCTTGAGAATCAGTCCTCTTCCAAGCTGTGGTTGTTGACAGAATTTATTACTTTACCATTGTAAAAATCATGACAATTTTCTTCTTCTAAACCAGCCAGTCATCTCTATCCTCCAGACCCTCTTTAAACATCTAAGGCCTGATTCACTCAGTCCCACTCAGAATGACTTCACTTCAGTTAATACAAAGTCAGCTGATGAAGGACCTTAATTACACCTGTAAAATCCCCTCATCTGTGCCATGTAATACCTCCTAATCACAGGAATTATATATCATCATACCTTCCAGATTCTGCTCACCCTCAAGAGGCGTCCCTTAGGCAGGAAGTGCATATCTTGAAGCAGGAACACTGAGGGCCATTTTAGAATGCTTCCTACCTCAGTAATCTCAACAGGCAGGAAAATGACCTCATAATATCTTAAATATATAAGAGAGAAAAAAAGTAATCAATAGTGTGATATAACAATAACAAACCAAAACAAAACAATATATAAATATAGACTTTACTCCTGGTTCCCTGCACAAAGCTCCAAAAACTCTCAGAAAATCCTAATAGGAATGTTTTATGTTAATAACCTTGCTTTCTAGAGCACTTCAGCCCCACCCCTCCTGGAGAAGTAGACTAGAACAATCACTTAATTACCTAGATAGTTAAATCTTCTTTGAAGCTCTTGAACATCATCCTATTATCACCTATTAACATCCTATTATCATCCTATTACCTTGAACTATGAGCATGGAAGCTATACTGTACTTCTACCTCCCTATTTGGCTATGTCTATCACTTTCACTTGATATTTCTGAGTTGTATCCTCTAAAAGAAATTTGGAATTATAAGTATAGCACTTTCCTGAATTCTGTGAGTTATCTGAGTGAATTATCACACCTAGAAGGAGGTCATGGTAATTTGTAGTTACGTGGGAAGAAGTGCCTGGTAGGCACCTGGAATAACTGGCACCTGTAGTGGGGAAAGTCTTGTGAGGTTGAGCCTCTTAGCCAGTACAGTACAATCTAACTTCAATAGTTAGCTTCAGAATTGAATTAAACTGTAGGGCATGCAATTTGCACCAGAAAATTGATATTGAAAAATGACAGAGATACATTCAATTCTCTAATTAACTTTTAATGATCACCTAATGTCACTACAACTGTACTGGGCATGGCACAATGTAAAGGAGTATTTCATTCTGTTGTACATAGGATCACTATGAGTTGGACCTGAGTTGATGGCACCTAACAACAACAATAATGTCATTACTGAAATTTTAGGGTGAGGCCCTAGCTTTAGGAGTCCTAACAAACTAGGCTAGCCATTAGTCCCCAATATGCCAATTAAAGGGGTGAATAATGGTGAAAAGCAAAGAAAAGAAATATAAGCAGTGTGCATAAGGGGAAGAGGAACTGATGAAAGTGTCCATGTCTGTCGTCCAAGGAGCTATCATGAGCTTTAGGTTTAAACAGAGGAGGAATTGAAGGCATAGGGGCACAGATATGCACAATTAAATACTCCAGGTCAAGGTGTGTTTTGGTTTCTCATTTTCTCAGTTCTGGATCTGCAGGGTGGTCCCAAGAAGTTGTTATTGCTGTGATCACTTGAGGGATAGCTTTAGTGTCCTGTCAAAAAGATATTTATTTTTCAATATGCCTGGAATTCAAGGTAACTGCAGATTTAGGACAAGGACTGGAGACCTTCCAGTGCCTCTTGTGGGTCTGAATCAGGACACTTGTGGGATGAAGTGAGGAGTTAATGCTTTTCAGCAAAAGCAGTTTCTAAGTGCTCGTTATAATGTAGAATTTGAGAATGATTTTTAAACACGAATAAAAATATTAAAATAAAAAGCCAAAAACTTCTAGCAAAATATATAAAGGACCCCAAAAAAAAGGGTTACCAAATTTAGAAAAAGACTAATCACAAACTTGGACCACAACAAATGTTATTTATTACTTTCATCACAAATATAAAGATCGTTACCAGATTTTCAGTAACAAGGAACTGAAAGTTGAAACCAGAGCTCCAACATAACTGTTTTTATTTTGTTATGTATATTTTGGCTAATTTAACTCCGTAGCCAAATGGCATGAAGTTCTCTGTGCTAATCAGCTGGTGCATCACTGTGGCAGAGAACCTCACCAAAACAAACTAATGAAAGGAATGATTTATTGGAGTCACAGAGGATCACAGTGCATCAAGTTGGGGAGGCATGGCAGCAGGGCAGGCCACAGTGCCCATGGAAGATGGCCTCACATCATGGTAGATCAGAGAAAAACTGGAGATCTGGGATAAGACCTCCAAAAGCTTGCCCCCAGGGACCTACTTCCACAAGGCTAGAACCTGCCTCGCATAGTTCCATAACCTCCACAAACAGCTTCACCGGCTGAGGACCAAATGTTCAAACACACAGCCATTGAGGGACATTTTAGAATCAAATCATCATGTTCTGACATCAGGATATGAATCCTGATATTCTTAGCATTATTTTGGATTATTCATAAAGCCTTGAATTTGAGAATCCCCTCCATATTTCTTGGGTGGCAAAGAGAGGTGAATGAAGAGAGAAACTGGCTATTATAGAGAAAAGTGTATGGTTCACAAGCCAAAGAGAAAATTTGAAGGAAGTCATGACCAACAGTGCCAAAATTTTGAGGTGGCAAATTAAAATAACTGTCATTTAATTACTACAAAGCTCTTTTCAAGAGGCATCATTTTATCAATTCTCTTCTTCAAATGTGCATCTAAATATTAACATATTTCCTAAGCTACAAACTCAGGGCTGAGTGTGGTAACTAATCATGCCCTATGTGTGCTCCATCAACCCTGGAGACTGCTTCTAACAGATAGTTGTGGAACAGCTTTCCAGGTGTCTCCCACCAGAAACCTCTTGCTCTTCTGAAGAGATCACCCTGCCATTTCCTGACAAAGAAAATACAGATTGGACAAAAGGAGATTCTGATTAGATAAAATTGTTGAGGAGCCCAGGGAGCTAGAGATCTGAAATTTACAGTTAGTCACAAGTACTGGCTTTTAATCTAGTCTCTAGTTTCAGATTCCTGTTTCTCAGGGTGGGGAGAGGTGCTGAGGCTGAAGTCATCAAGTGGCTCTCAGGTGAAGGGACAAAAGAACAGAAGCAATCCATGTAGCATAACTGCCTTATGACATAAAACTGATATCTTGACCTTCCTAGTTGGATCCTATAACCTCACGTCCACTAGATTAGAAAACAGAAGTTAATAATTCCAGGCTCCACTCGGCTATTCTGTGTCACTTTGAACAAGATACTTGACCTTTCTAAGGCACACTGTTTCTCTTCTATAAAATGATAATAATAATGTTTGCCACCCATCTCTCAGCAATTTTGTTATTGGTGATTCTTTTTTTTTTCCAGTCCCACAATGTGCTGGTAAGTATATACTGCTGTTCTCCAGAGTTTGAGTTCATGGGTAACTAATAGGCACAGGCACATATATAAGAGTTTTTACAGCTATTCATATCTACAGAGTTTACACTCTTAAAGCCACATCCTAACAACCCAATTCTGAGCACAATGGCATATAAGTGCCATATACACAGATAGAAGTGTTTGCTGCATTTTCTTTTTCTTTCAGTCCTTCATATTGAACTAGTTACCCTAAAGAAAATAATTATATGCCTACAAAGTGATTTAAAGAGAAAATATTTTCTTTCATGTGGCATGAGTTAGTGCCTTCATCTTAATCTACTTAAGAGGCCATAACAAAATACAACAGACAGAGTGGCTTAACCATCAGAAATTTATTTTTTCATAATTCTGGAGTCTGAAAGCCCCAAACCAAGATAAGGTTCTAGCCAATTCTGTTTCTGGGGGGCATTGTCTTTCTGGCCTACAGAAAACTAACTCCTACTATATCCTAATGTTGAGGTTACTTGGTATGAGAACACACACACACACACACACACACACACACACACAGAATGAATTCTCCAGTGTCTCTTCTTGTAAAGACACTAGCCCTATTCAATCAGGATGCCACCATGATGAACTCATTTAACTTCATTACATTCTTGAAACATCTGTATACTGTAAACTATAAATCACTGATGAAACAAATGTAGATGACATAAATAAATGGAAATATATTCTGTGTCATGAATGGGAAAAATGAATATTGTTAACAATTTTCATACTGCTTCCATGGATCTATAAGTTCATTATAATTTCCACTCAAATTCTAATTTTTAAGAAAACAGAGAAACCTTAAAATTTGTATGAAATCACACACACAAAAAAACCCCCTGTAATAGCCAATTCAATCTTGAGTGACATAAAGAAAGCTGGAGCCATCACACTACCTGACTTCAAAATCTATTACAAAGCTATAGTAACCAAAATAGCATGGTACTGGCATAAAAATAGATACATTACTCCATAGAAAAGGATATTGTTGTTGTTAGGTAGTGTCAAGTTGGATCCAACTCTTAGCGACCCTCATAGGGTTTTCAACGGTTGATTGTTTTGAAATTTTTTGGGAATGGGCTGCCATGTCCTTCTCCCACATAGAAAAGGATAGCAAGCTCAAATATAAACCCATACATTATTAGTCAATTAATTTTTAATCACTATGCCTAAAACATACAATGGAGAAAAGATCATCACTTCAGTAAATAGTGCTGAGAAACTGGATGTCCACCCGCAGAAGAAAAAGATCAGACTTTTTTCTCACATCACAAAACACATTAAAGACTTAAATGTAAGACCTGACCTGGAAGTTATAGAAGAAAACCTAGGAGGGAATCTCCATGAAATTAATTTAGGCAAATATTTCTTGGCCATAACCCCCAAGTCACAGGCAACAAAAGCAAAAAATACACAAGTAGAATTGGATTTAACTCCAAAGCTTCTGCACAGCAAAGGAAACAACAGAATGAAGAGAAAGTCTATAGCATGGGGGAAAGTATTTGCAAAACAAATGTCAGATACAGGACTAATATTCAAACTACATAAGGAAACCAACTCAATAACAAGAAAAGAAAGAACTCAACTTTAAAAATTGTCAAAGAACTAAGACAATTGTTTCTCAAAATATATACAACTGGACAAGAGATACATGAAAAAGTGTTCATATCACTAGTGATCAGAGAAATGTAAATTAAATCCACAATGAAGCCAGGTGTGGTGGTACACACCTGTAATTCCAGCACTTGAGAAGCTGAAGCAGGAGGATTTTGAGTTCTAGGATACCCTGGACTACCTAAGGAGACCTGGACAACATAGTAAGAACTTGTCTCAAGAAAAAAAGAAAAAGAAAGGAAGGAAGGAGGGAAGGAAGGAAGAAAGGAAGGAAGGAAAGAAGAAGGAAAGGAAATAAAGAAGAAAGAAAGAAAGAAAGAAAGAAAGAAAGAAAGAAAGAAAGAAAGCACGCACGCACGCACGCACGCACCTAAACTGATCTATCATTTACACATGTTACAATGTCTATTCCTAAACAAATGATGTTGGTAAGAACACGGGGAAAAGGGGAGCCTGGTGTACTATTGCTAGGAATGTAAGTAAGTGTCGCCATTATGGAATTTTCTCAGAAAAGCATTACTATATGATACAGCAATCCCACTTCTGGGTATATATACAAAAGAAGTGAAATCAGTATGCCAAAGAGATACCTGTACTTCCATATTCATTACAGCACTCTTCACAATAGTCAAGATAAGGAAGCAACCTTGGATTGGGTGAAGATAATGTGATACATATACACAACAGAATACTATTCAGTTTTTAAAAGAAAGAAATTCTGTCATTTAGAACTACATAGATGAACCAGGAGAACAATAAGCTAAATGAAATAAACCAGGCACATAAAAATAAACACTACATGACCTTAATTACATGTGGAACCTAAAAACATGAAACACATGAAAGTAAAGAGTAAAGTTGTGGTTAACAGAGGTGGAGAGAGGAGAGAGAATGCAGAAAGGAAAAATACTGATCAAAGGATCCAAACTTTGAGTGTTGTTTGCTGTTAGGTGCCATTGAGTCAGCTCCGACTCATAGCAACCATCTGTACAACAGAACAAAACACTGCCTGATGCTGCCATGAACACAATCTTTTTATGTTTGAGCCCAATATTGCAGTTACTATGTTTCATCTTATTTTGAGTCATATCACATCAGCAAAAGGAGCTCCCCCAGGGATTTACCCTGGCTCACACTTTTAATCCCAGTGACTTGGGAGGCAGAGGCAGTAGGATCACAGGTTCAAAACCAGAGTTGGAATGCGTAACTTAGCAAGACCCTGTCTCAAGATAAAAAGAAGTGAGAAGTGTGTTGGCAGTGAAGCCCAATGGTAGAGCATTGTAAAGTATGTGTGAGGCTCTGTATTCGACCCTTAAGCACCAAAAAAAAAAAAAAAAAAAGAAAGAAAGAAAGAAAGAAAAGAAAAATCGACTCTACCTTTAGGAGGCGACTCTTCCCAAGTCATTTCTTGAATGCCTTCTAGCCTAGGGGCCTTATTCCCTAGCACTAAATTTGACAGTGCTTCTCTGCTATTTATCACTGGTATGGTGCTGGTCATGGCACAGTGTTGGAAAGTATTTCATTCTATTGTACATAGGGTCACTGTAAGTTGGACTCAACTCAAGAGCACCTAACAATGACAACAGTTGTTTCAGAAGTGGGTTGCCAGTTCCTTCTCCCTAGTCAGTCTTAGTCTGGAAGCTCAGCAGAAACCTGTCCACAATAGGTGGCCCTGCTGGTATCTGAGATACTGGTGACATAGCTTTGAACATCATAGCAACATACAAGCCCCCACAGCATGACAATCTGACTGATACATGGGGGAAAATTAGAGTTAGACAAGGAAAAATAGGCTCTAGTGATTGTGGCATGGAATACTGAGGCTAATAAATAATAATATATATTTCAAAAATTCTGAACAAGTAGATTTTAAATGTTTTTACTTCAAATAACTGGTAACTATGTTAGGCTATAAATCTGTTAATAAGCTTGCTCTAATCAGTCCATAAGGTAAATACAAGTAAAAACATGCTATTTTATCCCATGAATATATACAACTATTATTTGTCAATTATTTTTTAAATAAATTACCTCTAAAGACTCTGCCTATAAATACAGTCACATTGAGGGCTAGGATTTAGCATATAAATTTAGAGGGGAAAATAATTCAGTCCATCATGGTCCTATAAAAAGCATGTTTTAGGGCAAAGTCTGTGATAAAGGGTAGAAAGATTTTGATTGGAAGATGAAATGCTAGTACAAGTGTATTTAATATCAAAAGAAATTGTATTGCCTAAGCCAAAGACTTTCAATCTCATTAGATAAGTAAACTCTCTTTTTAAAAATATCTTTATTTTAATTGACAAAGAAAATTTTACATCTTTATCATTAATATCATGATGTTTTTAAATATATACACATCATGGAATGGATAAGTTGAACTACTTAACTTATGCATTACCTCACATATTTATCATAATTTGTGGAGAGGACCCTTCTAATGCACTCTCTTAGCAATTTTCAAGAATATAATGTATTAACTATAATCACCATGTTGTCCAATAAGTTACTTGAATGTGTTCCTGACTAACTGAAATTGTGTATTTTTAACTAACATTTCTCCAACCTCAATACCCCATGCCCTAGTAATCACCATTCTACTCTCTACTTGTATGAATTAGACTTTTTATATCCCACATATAAATGAAATCATACAGTATTTGTCTTTTATGTTTGACTTATTTCACATAATATAAGTCCTCCACATTCATCCATGTTGTTTCAAATGACAGAATTTCTTTCTTCTTTAAGGCTAAATCCCACCCAACTGGGTAAATACAGACACTCTGTGAATGTGTATAGACACAGAGAGAGAGAGAGAGAGAGAGAGAGAGAGAGAGAGAGATACAGTTGTACATATTTATCTATATCTACATCTATATCCCCAACATGTCTGTCAGTTTGCTGTACTGTGGGGGCTTCCATGTTGCTGAGATGCTGAAAGCTATGCTACCAGCATTACAGATACCAGCAGGGTCACCCACCAATGGTGGGTGGGTGAGCTGAGCTTTCAGACTAAGATAGACTAGGGAGTAGGACCTGATAGCCTACTTCCAAAACAAAGCCGTTGAAAACTTTATAAATAACAGAACATTGTCAGATATAGTGCCAGAAAATGAGCCCCCCAGGTTGGAAGTCATTCAAGAAATGACTGGGGAAGAATTGCATCCTCAAAGTAGAGTCAACCTTAATGACAAGAATGGAGTAAAGCCCCAGGGACCTCCATTTGCTGATGTAGCATGACTCAAAATGAGAAGGAACAACTATAAACATCCATTAATAATTGGAATGTGGAATGTACATAGTACGAATCTAGGAAAACCAGAAATTGTCAAAAGGGAAATGGAGCACATAAACATCAACATTCTAGGCATCAGTGAGCTAAAAATGGACTGGCATGGGCCATATTAAGTCAGAAAATCATATGGTCTACTATGCTGGGAATGGCAAATTAAAGAGAAACGAGATTGCATTCACTACAAAAAAAGAACATTTCAACATTTGTCCTGAAATACAATCTGTCAGTAATAGAATAATATCTATACACCTACAAATAAGGCCAGTTAATATAACTATTATTCAAGTTTATGCATCTACCACTAAGGCCACAAATGAAGATAGAGGTTGTTACCAGCTTCTGCAATCTGAAGTGATTGAACATATAACCAAGATGTACTGATAATTACTGGTGATGGGAATGGAAAAGTTGGAAATAAAGAAGAAGGCTCAATAGTTGGAAAATATGGCTTTGATGACAGAAACAATGCTAGAGATCACATGATAGAACTTTGTCAGACCAATGACCTTTTCATTGCAAATACCTTGTCAGCAACATAAACAGTGTCTACACACAGGGGATTCATCAGATGGAATGTGTGGGAACCAAATTGACTACATTTGTGGAAAGAGATGATGGAAAAGCTCAATATCAAATGTTAGAACAAGACCAAATGCTGATCATGGACCAGACTATCAACTGCTCATATGTAGGTTCAAACTGAAACTGAAGAAAATTAGAACAAGTGTATAAGAGTCAAGGTATGACCTTGAGTATGTCCCATATGAGTTCAGAGACCACCTCAGGAATAAGTTTAACGCATTAGACACTAATAAGAGAAGACCAGATGAGTTGTGGCATGACATCAAAGTCATGACTCATGAGGTAAGCAAAAGGTTGTTAAAAAGATGGGAAAGAAAGAAAAGACCAAATTAAATGTCAAAAAAGACTCTAAAATTTGCCCTTGAATGTTGAGCAGCTAAAATAAGAGGAAGATATGATGAAGTTAAAGAACTAAAAGGAATGTCAAAGGGCAGCTCAAGAATACAAAATCAAACATTATAATGATGTGCAAAAAGCTGGAGATAGAAAACCAAAAGGGAAGAACTGCTCTGTTTTCCTCAATCTTAAGGAATTGAAGAAGAAATTCAAGCCTCAAGTGTCAATAGTGAAGGATTCTACAGGGAAAATATTAAACTTCTCAGGAAATATCAAAAGAAGGTGGAAAGAATACACAGAGTCATTATACCAAAAAGAATTGGTGGATGACCAACCATTTCAAGAGGTGGTATGTGATCAGGAACCAATGGTACTGAAGTACAAAGTGGAAGCTGCTTTAAAGGAATTAGTGAAACAAGTCTCCAGAAATTGATGGCATGACAATAGAAATGTTTCAACAAACAGATGCAGCACTAGAGGGGCTAGCTTGTTTATGCCAAGAGATTTGGAAAACAGCTACCTGGCCTACTGACTGGAAGAGATCCGTATTTGGGCCTTTTCCCAAGAATGGGGTTCCAACTGAATGTGGAAACTATTGAATGATATCATTAATATTACGTGCAAGTTAATTTTCGCTAAGGATCATTCTAAAACAACAGAGAACTGCTGGAATATCAAGCCAGATTCAGAATAGGGCGTGGAACCAGGGACATGATTGCTGATGTTAGACAGATATTAGCCAAAAGCAGAGAACACCAGAAAGATGTCTTTCTATGTTTCATCAACTATGCAAAGGCATTTGACTGTGTGGATCATAACAAATTATGGATAACACTACAAAAGATGGGAATACCAGAGTACTTAATTGTACTCATGAGGAATCTGTGCATGGACCAGGAGGCAGTTGTATGAACAGAACAAGGAAACACTGCCTGGTTTAAGTCAGAAAAGATGTGTGTCGGGAATGTATCCTTTTACTGTACATCTTCAATCTCTATGCTGAGTAAATAATCTGAGACCCTGGACTTTATGAAGCAGCATCAGGATTGGAGGAAGACTCATTAACAACCTGCATTATGCAAATGACACAATTGTGCTTGCTGAAAGTGAAGAGGATTTGAAACATTTACTGCTGAAGATCAAAGAACTCAGCCTCCAGTATGGATTGTGCCTCAACATCAATGAAACAAAAAATCCTTACAATTAGGTCAGTAAGCCACTTCATGATAAATGGAGAAAATATTGAGGTTGTCCAAGATTTTGCTTTACTTGGTTCTACAATCAACACCCATGGAAACAGCAGTCAAGAAATCAAAAGATGCATTGCCCTGGGAAAAGCTTTTGCAAAAGGGTTCTTTAAAGTGTTGAAAAGTAAAGATGTCACATTGAATTCAAAAGTGCAATTGACTCATGCCATGGTATTTTCAGTGACTTCATGTGCTTATGAAAGCTGGACACTGAGTGAGGGAGACAGAAGAATTGATGCTTTTGCATTATGGTGTTGGAGACGAATATTGAATATACCATTGACTGCCAAAAGAACCAACAGATCTGTCCTACAAGAAGTACAACCAGGGTACTCCTTGGAAGCAAGGATGGCTAGATTTTGCCTTACACATTTTGATCATGTAGTAAGGAGTGAGCAATCCCTGGAGAAGGACATTATGTTTGGGAGAGTGACAGATCAATGAAAAAATTAGATGGATTGTCACAGTGTCTGCAACAACGGGCTTAAACAAGTAATAATGTGTGCCTGGTACAGAATCAGAGCATGTTTCTTTCTATTGTACTTAGGGTCACTATGAGTTGGACCCAGCTTAACAGCACCTAAGAACAACAACAACATCTGTGTATGTATATCTACTGTCTATCTATCTACCATATTTTCTTTATCCATTCATTCACTGATGCACAATTAGGTTGATTCCATATTTTAGCTATTTTGAATAATGTTGCAATGAAAACAGAAGTACAGATATCTGATTTCATATCCTGACTTATGATGGTTTGCCTTAGAATTTTCAACATTACCATGGTATGAAAGTGAAATGCACTCTGTAAAAACATACTTGGAGTTTTGAATTTTGATCTTTTTTTAGATTAGTTATATGAGGTATAATACTCTCTTGTCACGCTGGACAATGGCAGGGTGCTACATCTCACAGTCAGCCACACAATCTAAACGATAAACAACAAATATTCTACAGTGTACTGTGTTTACAAACTATGATGTCCCTTGGATTAGGTATATTAAGTGTGTTTTTGACCTATATATTTTCACTTATGATTGATTCATTGGAATGTGCCCCAGTATAAGTCAAGGACCATCTGTACACCCAGTGGTGTGATGCTGGATCATATCTGGGAGTTCTAGTTTAGTGTTTTAAGGAACCTCCTACTTTTCTCTGGATGGCTGAACATTGTTTCCATCAACAATGCACCCCTGGGGGGTGCTTTATCTCCATCCTCTCACCAACACTTAACTGTTCTCTTCTTGATAATAGACATTTGAACCGATGTTAAGTGATAGCTTGCTGTGGTTTTAATTTGTATTTTTCTGACCCTTACTAAGGGTGAATATTTTATCATGTATTTGTTGACCATTTGTCTGTCTTCTTTTGAGAAATGCTTATTTAGGTCCTTTGTCCTTTTTTTTTTTTTTTCAGTACTGGCAGTTTGAACCTAAGGCCTCACACATGCTAGCTCCACTCCAGACTCTTATAATTGTGGGGTTCTTTGTTGTTGTTGTTTGTTTGTTTTGTTTTGTCTGTTGAAACAGAGTCTCACCAGGTTACACAGGCTGTCTCTGGCCTCAAATTCACAATCTTCCTATCTCAGCCTGCTTAGTTTCTAGGATTACAGGTGCTGTGAGACCCCACCTTTGTCCACTTTTTAATCAGATTCTTTGTTGTCTCATTATTGATGAATTTTTTAGTCCTTTATTTACTTTTGATATTAGCACTTTATCAAATGTTTTGTTTGCAAACATTCTCTCTTATTCTGTAGGTTGTCTCTGCATTCTGTTGATTGCTTCCTTTGCTATGCATAAAACATTCAGATAAATGCAATCCCATCTGTCCATTTTTGCTTTTGTAGCCTATGCTTTGGAGTCACATCCAAAAAAGTTCACACCCCAGACCAATATCACAGTGTTTGACCCTATGTTTTCTTCTAATAGTTTTGAAACCTCAGGTTTTATGTTTAAGCTTTTAATCCAATTTGAGTAGATTTTTCTATTTTGTGTAAGACAAAGGTCTGATTTTATTCGTCTGCATGCAGATATCCAGTTTTCTCAACATCATTTATTGAAGAGACTTCCCCTTTCCCCATTGTGTGTTCTTGGAATCTTTATCAAAATCAACTGTTTAAATGCATAGATTTATTTCTAGGGTCTCTATTGGTTAATGTTCCCTATTTATGCTAATATTATGCTGTTTTAATTTCTAAAGCTTTGTAGTATGTTTTTACAGCAGGCATACTTAGTGTGATGTCCCCAGCTATTTTATTATGTTCAAGATTTCTTTGCCTATTTGGTTTGCATGTGTGTGTGGTTCTATATGAAATTTAGACTTTTTTCTATTTCCTGTGAAAAATGTCTTTGAAATTTTAATCATGATTATAATGAATCTATAAATTTCTTTTAGGTATTATGCATATTTTAATAATATTCACTTTTCTAATACATGAACACAAGATATCTTTCCATTTAGTTGTGACTTCAACTTCTTTCATCAATATTTTAAACTTTTCAGTGCATGGTCTTTTGCCTCCTTGGTTAACTTTATTCCTATTATGTTTTTGTAGCTATTGTAAATTAGGTTGTTCTCTTTATTTCATTTCCTTATTTTTTGAGTAGTTTGTTGCTAGTAGATACTCTACTGATTTCTGTATGTTGATTTTGTGTCCTGCAACTTTCCTGAATTCTTACTAGATCTAAGAAATTTTAGTAGAGTCTTATTGATTCCCTGGATGATTCAACCATTGTTGAAAATTGGGTATTGAAGACACCTGCTATTATTATATGACAGTATATTTTTCCCTTCAGATCTCTTAATACTCACTTTATATATTTAGGTTCTCCAAAACTGACCTGCCAATGAAAGAAAGGAAGACCCTCAACTAGATGATTTGACACAGTGTCTAAAAAAATGGGCTTAAACATAAAAAGATTGTGTGCATGGAACAGTGTGAGAGTGTTTCATTGTGTTGTACAGAGAGTCACTATGAGTTGGATGCAACTTGACAGCACCTAACAAATATGTATGTATATGTCTACAATTGTTCTATCTTCTTGATGAATTGAGCCCTTTATCACTGTATAATGAACTTATTTCTTTTCATAGTTTTTAGGATAGTCAATTTTGTCTGAAATAGGCTCGGCTCTCTTTTGATTTCCATTCTCTTGGAATATTTCTTTCCATTCTATTACTTTCAATCTATGTGTGTCCTTAAAGGGGAAATAAGTCTCTTGTAAGCAGCATACAGTTGTGTCTTTCTAAAGAATCTCCTCAGCCATGTTCTATGTCCTTTTATTGGAGAATTTAATCCATTTACATGCAAGATAATTATTGGTAGAACTTACTACTACCATTTTGTTAATTATTTTCCAGGTGTTTTATAACTCCTTTTTCTGATTCTCCCTTTCTTGCTACCTTCCTTTGTGATCTGGTTATTTTCTCAAAGTGAGATGCTTTTCTTCCTTACTTTTTATTTTTTGTGTATCTACTATAAGCCTCTCCTTTGTAGTTATCATGAAGCTTACATATAACATATTATAATTATCCTTTGTAGTTATCATGAAGCTTATATATAACATATTATAATTAAAGAAATAGTTTAAAATAATAGCAACTTGATTTTGTTTGTGTAAAGAAAAACCTCAACATTTTACTCCTCCTGCGTCTCCCATATTTCATGTTTTTGCTGTCACAGCTTGCATCTTTATATTTCTAATAGCTTAACAAATTATTGTAGCCATACTCCACCATTATAGTAGTAGGGTATTCTGAATTTGGCTATGTATTTACTTTTACCTGTAAGTTTTAAACTTTGATAGGCTTTTCTGTTATTAATTAGTGTCATTTTATTTTAGTTCAAAGATCTCCCTTTGGATTCTTTATAAGATAGATCTGGTGATAAACTTTCTCAGCTTTTGTTTGCCTAGGAAAGTCTTTCTCTCTCCTACATTTCTGAAGGACGGTTTCTCTGGATACAGAATTCTTGGTTGGCAGGGTTTTGTTTGTTTGTTTTCCTTCAGCATTTTGAATACATCATCCTGCTCTTTCCTGGACTGAAAGATTTCAGCTGAGAAGTCCAATGCTAGTATTATTGGAATGTATATATATATATATATATATATATATATATATATATATATGTATGTATAGTATATATATATATGTATGTATGTATGTATGTATATTATATATATGATATACTTATTTTTTTCTCATCCCTTTCCTTGTCATCTCTTTGCCTGTGATTTTTGACAGTTTGAGCATAATATATCTTCCTATGATTTTGCTCAGACTGAATCTTATTGAATCTGGGTAGAGACCTCTAAACATCTTCTACCTGGATATTTTTATCTTTCCCCAGTTTTGGAACATTTTCTGCTATTATTTCTCTAATGTGTTTTCTAGGCCTTTCTCTGTCTTATTCTCATAGCTAAATGTTTTCTCTTAATATTGAAATACTTATTTTTGATGCTGTATCATAAATTCTGTAATCTTTCTTCATTTCTTTTCTTTCTGTTTTCTTTTTCTTCACTGTCTTTTTCAAATAACCTGGCTTTGAGTTCACAGATTCTTTCCTCTGCTTGGATATTCTCTTTTGCATTTTTCATTTCCTTCATTTTCTTTTTCAGCTCCAGAATTTGTGTTTTTTACAATTTCAATATCTCTATTAAGTTTTATCATTTTATTGTTTGCTGTTTACTTAACTTTGTTTATTGTTTCTCTTCATTTTTGAAGTTCATTTAGTTTCCTTTAAAGCAATTATTTCATGTCCTTTTCAGGTTTCATAAATACATAAATCTCTTTCTTTCTTTCTTTCTTCCTTTGTTTCAATATTAGGGGGTTGAACCCAGGGCCCTGCAATGCTTTACAAGCAGCCTACTAATCAAGAGAACCCCCAGCCCATTTTTTTTTTATTCCTGAGACAGGGTCTCACTAAGTTACACAAGCTGCTTCTGGACTCAAACAAGTGATCCTCCTGCCTCTGCCTCCTGAGTAACTGGGATTACAGGTGTGTACCACCATGTCCAGCTGAATTTCCCTTTCTTTAAGGCTGGTCAGTGGTGCTTTGCTTTGTTCTTTTGGTCCTTTGGGGATGTCATATTTTCCTGATTATTATTGATCCTTGTGGCTATGTACTGGTGCTTGCACATTTGAAGAAGTAGAGACTTATTCCAATCTTTGTAGATTGCCCTTTTCTGGGAAAGCTATTCACCAGTCAGCCAGCCCAAAGACTTTGAGCAGGCTTTTGGATGTAATCCTTGGACAAGCTTTCTGCTAGAGTCCTCAAGCTGGCCATTCTGCTGCATGGATTATCAGGTGAGTGGGCCTGGCACCTGAATCTATGGTTTTCAGCCTGGATCTACTGGGGTAGACCTGTTGATCGAGTATATGGGGATGGGCCTGGGCCCTGTATCTTCAAAGGCCAACCTGAATCCTGAGTCCACAGGGGTTGACATGGCTTTGAGGTGGGTCTACCATATAAGTCCACTGTGATGGGCTGGAGCCTCAGTACATAGAGACCAGCCTGAAACTAGGGTAGGCCTAAGGCCTGGGTCTTCTAGAATAGTCCTAAATCCAGTTGATGGGAAATGGTCTGACATTTTGGTCTACAGAGGTGTTCCTGGACCCTGGGTCTGCTGCAGTAGGCCAGGAGCCACAGCAGCCAGCCTAGAGCCTGGGGCCAATGGAACTGGCCTAGACACTGGGTCCATAAAAGCTGACCAAGAGGCTAGGTATGTGAGTACTTGTCTCAGGGATAGGCACATGAGAGCTGGTCTTGGTCCTGTGACCTCAGGGACTAAATTCTAGATTCACAGAGATGGTCATGGAGTGTTGGTCTGTGGGAGTTTTCATAGGGCTAGGATCTACTAGACAAGGCCTGAACTCTATGCTTCTGGGTAAGACTGAGTATGGAGCTACATGAGCCTACTTGAAGAGGGAGGTCCCAGAGAACGGCTTAACACTGGGCATTTCTGGAGCCTGTTGTTTGTAGGTACTGGCCTGGTGCCTGGGGCCAGTAATGACATCCTGGCACTAAGATGAGCCTGAAGCAAGGGGCTGTATAAGTCCAACCTGACTTGGGGCTGGCCTGGGGCCTGAGGTCACAGGGGCTCACCTAGAGCCTGTCTCCACAGGTGATGGTCTAGAGATTGAGTATGAAGGAGCTGGCTTGATTAAGGTTGCCGGAGTCATCTGGACCCTGTGGCCACTGGAGTTGTCCTAGTCCTGAGCTAGGCTTGGAGAGTAACCATATCAAGGGTTCACTGGCACTCAGGCACACCTGAAGTCCAGGGCTATTGGGTTTAGCCTGGGAGTGGGGTCGGTCAGGAACCTGAGGCTGTGGAATCCAGCCCTCTTCAGGGGTGGGGAGGAGCTGGAGGCTCAAACTACAGGTACTGCCCTGTGATTCAGAGCTGTAGGGGATCACCTGGTACTGAGCTTTACTTGGGCAAGCGGAGCACCAGAAACCAAGACAAAGCCTGGTATTCCCTTCCTTATCCTTTCCACAAGCAGAAGTTATCTCTACACCTTGTTCTGCCTGGACTTAGAAAAGCAGTGACACAGGTCACCTTAAAACTGTCCTTCCCACCCTCTTCAGTGCATCTTTTCTTATTTCTGTGTTACACTCAAGAGCTATAGTGTCTCACTTGGCTTCCTTAGTTCTTGTGAAGGTATTGTCATGCATGGCTAGTTGTTTAAGTTGATTATCTGTGGGACACTGAGTCGAGGCAAGATCATCACTCACTATCTTGCTGATATCCAGACTTCAAATCAGGCTTGACAAGTGCTATAGTCTCAATATTTGTGTCCTTCTAAATTCATATGTTGAAGTCTAATCCCCGATGAAATAATATTGAGGTGAATACTTTGGGGAGGCGACTAATTCATGAGCCCAGAGCCTTCATGAATGTGATAAGTACCATCATAAAAAAGGGTCAAGGCAGTTTTTTACCCCTTTTGCCTTGTTCACCCCTTGCCAAGTACAGAGCAAGGAGGTGCCACCCACACATCAGAGTGAGCCCATGCAAGGCACCAACTCTCTTGGAACTCTGCGCTTGGATTTCTCAGTTTCCAAACTACAAGATATAAATTTGTTGTTTAAGCCTTGTCTATGGTACTGTGTTATAGCAGCCTGAACTAACTAAGAAAACCAGGGAACCCAATAAGTTAAACAGAAAAAAAAATGGAGTTCTCCTTAACACAAGGGTGAGAGGCTCTTCACAGCACTACAGAAATTCAATTCCACAACATCTCATCAAGGAGAGTCATAAGAAGTCTATTAGAGCTCTTTATGGAAAATAGGCCTAAATATCTCTAATCATAAATCAAATTGTGAAGTACCAAGAAAATATCCCATCTCTTTTTAATTTCTTCTGGGAAAATACCTAAATTTAAGTTAGGGCAAGCTCTTACTTGCTTTTCATATATCTATCCCAATCTCTCAAATGTGTTCTAATTTCTTATCTATAGATAACATCCTTCAGATTTCTTTATCCTCCAAGCTATATCCAATGTCTTATACCTAAAAAATTAGAATTATGACAGATAATATTACTAGAATTATGACAAATTATAAACTTTAAACTGGTCATATATTATATCAATGCAAAATCACAGAATCTTAGAAAAGAGTAGAGAGGTCTTGGAGACCTTCATCTGGTTAAATCTAATCATTTTACAGATAAAACTAGAACTAAGAGACTTTCAACCATCAGTATCAGAAAAGTGTGGGGAATTCACCTCTCTGCATTCCCAGATCAGCTTTTCCTCAAGGCATGAGCCCTCTCAGAATTCATTTCTTGCAATCCCCAGTTTTGAACACAGAGATTTGTATTTGGAAAATTTTGCGTCTTAAATTTGACTGGAGGGCCAGACACTCAGCAAATTCAAAGTAAACCTGGGATACTCATTCTGTGATTTTCATTAAACATTTGACATTTATCTTATAGAGGTGAGTTTATCTAACCACAATTCTTCATTGCAGTCATGGGAAAATAGCAGCACTTACCATGTGAAGGTAAATATTATAGCAAGATAAATATTAACTTTTAAAGAAACCACTCTAGCTGGTTAAAAATCACAAATGGCATCAGTTGTTTAAGGTTTATGCTTTCATAGTGTCTCTATGGACAATAGAGTTTCATGAACTAAACCTGTTTTTCTCAGAGATTTAATATCAGGGTAGAGATATCAGGTTCTGTGCTCAACACAAAGGAATATCTTAGTAGCAATCCACAGTGCACAGCACAGAAGGGATTCATCCAGGAATACTTGACCTCTTTCTCTAAAGCTACACTTCTCTCACTAGGCTCATCCCTTCTGAGTCTACAAGCATTGAATCTGAGATACACAGAAATCCCTTCCTGGCTTAATCCCTGGCTCAGGACTGTTTAGGACAGCCAGTGATTTCTAGAATTTTAGTCAGAAGATGACTTGCCAATGCCTACAAATCCACATACATCCTATTTGCTTCTCTATGTAGCTAGCAGGGAAGAGTCACACCAGAATGAACAACTAATCTGCCCTTTATCATGGAGGAAAAAATAGAGGGAGTCAGGTTATACTTTATGTGTTAGCTAGAATAGCTTATTAACTATTTAGAGCACACTTTGTAAGCTATTGCCTCATATAGTAAAGGCTGTTCTATCTTGCCATTCTCCACCTTTAAAAAGAGTTGTTGTTAGGTGCCATCAAGTCAATATCTGACTCACAGCGACCCTCATAGGGTTTTCAATGGCTGTTTCAGGATTGCCTTGGGAGTGGATTGCCAGGTCCTTCTCCCATTTTTGTGGTGCTGGGAACTGAACTCAGGACCTCAGAGACTGTAGCACAGTGCTCTACCAACTGAGCTAAATACCAACCCATTTAAAAAGAGTAGTGTGTCTTATCTTCAAGTAGTCACTAATACCAGGGCCCTTTGTTGTTATGTTGGAAGCCATAGGCCCGACAGGAGCTAAGGCAATGCCTGCATAAATGGCTACATGACAGACTGACCATAACAGAGAGCTCTGCTACCTGTAGAGTAAGAAATCAGCACATCAAGAGGCCTTGATTCTCTCATTGTCTCTTTAGGATTAATCTGTTTTTGCAATGCTAACCAAGTTGATTGTTAACTTTTTGACTGAAGTTACCTTGTGAGCTGTCTCTTGTATCTCCCTGTTGTTGTTGTTGTTGTTAGGTGCCATTGAGTCGGTATCCGACTCATAGCGACCCTCATAGGGTTTTCAGTGGCCGACTGTTTCGGGATTGCCTTGGGAGTGGATTGCCAGGCCCTTCTCCCATTTTTGTGGTGCTGGGAACTGAACTCGGGACCTCAGAGACTGCAGCGCAGCACTCTACCCACTGAGCCAAATCTAAACCCTGAGTTACTATATAAACAAGAGTTTAGAGAATAAAGTTTAGCTCAAGACCATCAGTCTTGGCCTCTTCGTCTCCTTCATCCTCGGCTCTTCCCTTCTCCCGGCTGGGCCCCGGCATTGTTAGGTGCCATTGACCTTATATACAACAGAGCAAAACACTACCCGACACTGTCCCATGTCTGGCACTATTGTCCATGCTCCTGTTCATAGGGTTTTCAATGCCTAATTGTTTCAGAAACAGGTTGCCATGTCGTTCTCCCTAACCTACAGCCACTGGTATCCACAGGTGGTCTCCCATCCAAGGACTAACCAGGCCCAATCCTGCTTAGCTTTCAAGATCTCGTGAGATCAGATGCCAAGATATGGCTGTAGGCACAAGGGCCTATAGAAAACCTTAAAATATAAAGACTCACTATGCAAATTCTTGCACCAATCTTCTAGTAAGAAAGCAGTCCTCTAGTATTAAACATCCCATGGCTCATTGCTGCTTGCTTTCCCCAGACACAAAAATCTCCAATACCAGGAAAGACACAAGGTGGTAGCTATCTGCACATGCAGAAATTTGCTGTGAATGCCTGAAAGAGATTTTTGATGAATAAAATTATTTTGAAAATGAGTGTTTGAGTGTGTTTAATGGTAAGTTTTACCATGTATAAGTGAATCGTCACTTGCCATCAATTCTTATAATTTGACAATAGAAAAAGATAACAATGATAATTCTATTGGCAAACAATGGTAACTGACTATAAATTAGTTAGTAACTTGACAATAAAATATTTTTGTTAGAAATACAGGCTGGCTTCAAAGAAAATTCAAATAAAGAAGTTTCTGTAAAAGTTTGAACAAGAATAAATTCCCGGAATCAGTACATAGCTTCCCAAAGAGATTGTTTTTTAAAGGCAACACTCATTTGTATGAAAAACACTGTCTGTTTAAAGGGGGGGGGGGGGCTCAGCTTTATAGTTTTACCTTATGCAAGTTGAATAAATATAGACCAAAGCAATGACAATTTCACAGCCTGTTGAAAGAGATCTGTTCATAAACAACCCTTGTGGCAATAATGTTATAAAATCTATTGTTTATGTAAAGTACTGCAAAGAAATCCAGCTACACAAAAGAAATACAAAAAGAGTGAAGTGCTCATCCCAGAGGCCGGGCTGCTGGAAAATGAGAACAATATGAGACATGAGTCTCCAGAGATGAATGAGTTCAGGAGGGCTCACTTCTGTTAGAAACTGCAAATCGGGTCTGCTGTAAGGTAGTTTCAGGTTTGGAATTTAGGGTTCCCCAAGGGCTCTGTTTCAAAGAATGAGCCATCTATAATAGTGAATGGTTGAAGGGAATACATCAAATAATATCTTTATGTGCATAGTTGGGTTTTAAATCACTCTTTCTTGAGGAGAAATCTAAAATGACAAATTTTAATTCAAATGCCACAGGAAATGTTTAAGTAGTAATGCTAATAAAAATAAAGCAGCTACAAAAAAGGGAGAAACATACTTGCATTCTAGTTCAAAATATGTGTAAGAAACACAAGATGTCTTTGGATGCTAGAAATTCTGCTCATCATAGACAATTTTTTCCAGTCTAGGATTGTGAACATGTTAAAAATTTTAATTTTGATGCTGAAGCTTTTGTTCTGGTGATAAAGGAAACCCTTGACTTTTGTGGAAATAGTTCAAATTTGTACCTAAGTTGGCAAAGGATTACATAGGCATCCATAGGTTTCAGCAATATGGTGATGACCCTAACCACCGCTTGACTGGGTGAATATTAACTTAGCATTTTCAAGCTGAAGGAAGCAGCCATGCGCTTGCCAACCACGTGAATACCAGTCATCTCAATGCTAACCTAAAACATAAAGCAACCTTTAAAATGTACTGAAGTTTTCCCATTTAATTCAGTGGATGTGTCGGCAGCCATACCACCCTGAACATGTCTGATCTTGTGACACATCTGAATGATTTTATAAACCATCAACTTTTGATTTCCAACTCTTTTTTTTTTTTCATTAGATACAGCTAGGCAACTCTACTTGCTCTTTGCCTATAAAAGTGGTACAATGTGGCTTATTGGCCACTAGGCTAAAAAAGAAAAGTTACTAGCTAGCTAGTTGCATTTGTTTGAAATATTCTAGGAAGTATTGGCTGCAAAAAAAAAAAAATGACAAAAAAGGCTACGTGCATTTTAAAAAATCATCTCTTCTCCCAAAGAAATCTGACTTCTTTTCTGAAATCTTCCCAGTAGGAACCATAGAAAAATGACAGGGAGCTGCTGGTTGGTTTTTCTTGCTGCTAAAACATATGTTGTTATGTCATGTCCTAAACAGAAAACTGAAGCATCCCTTTCAAATTCTCAGCACCACTGACACTTCCAACAAGTGCTCTTGTATTGGTTTTGGTCTTATCTGTTCCTAACAGACAGCCTCATGCCTTGGAAATTTGACCTGAAATAAAAATTCAGCCCCAAGTATCTGCTGTCAATTGCGCAGAAAATAGGAGATGACAGCAAAGTCACTTCTGCATGCTGAATTAGATCTCTTTCCAACATCTTCTAATGTCATTATTAGCACTCAAATACACTGTGTCAAAACGTGTCTGTGTAGGGAGATGGACTGGGCAATACTGAGTTTTCCTCTTAGTCAATTTGACAAGCTATTTTTAATTCATACATCTGCATAGAGAATTATTTAGGAAAGGTACCTAACATGTCACAGAGATTCACGGACAAAGATATTCAGAATGGACGTGTATAGTCAATAGAGAGTCAAGTTTTAAAATCCAGTTTCAATTAGCTACTTCAAAATCTGGGCAAAGCAATTATAAGTTTGGTCTTATGGAATGTAAAATAAAAAAAAAGTAAACTCAACTTGGAAATTCTCCAGATTTCAATGGCTCATAAGTGATGACTGTTTCTCATTAAGGATCTCACATAATGGTTCCATGAAAGATGAAATCTCTATCTCCCATGTGAATCTGTTCTATGTATATAGAATAAAGCTGAACTAATTCACCAACACTCTTAATTTATTATAGGCATAATACACACGGGATAATGGATGAATGAACTTCAAATTTTCACTCAGTTTCCCCACTCCATCCCCAAGGACTCACCCGAAAGACGTTGATGAAAGAAAGTATCTGACAGCTTATGTTCTAAGTAGTATCCATACATGATGGCAAACATATGTTCTCGTGATTACAGAGAGGAAATCAATACAAATAGATGCAATATGAAAAAATCCTAGAGTCTTCAAAAATAAAATATTTTATTTCAAGAGGGAATGAATTCCCTAGTACTCAAGATAGTTGTTTAAGATGCTTAAGAGTGGATTGAACATCATTGCTGCTGTTGTTGTCAGGTGTCATCAAGTCAGTGTCTGACTCATGGCAACCCAACATAAAACAGGTGAAATAGTACTGCCAGTGCTTCTCTCCTATTCACAGGGTTTTCAATGGCTGATTGTTTTTTTGGCAGTGGGTTACTGGGTCCTTTTCCCAAGCCTACAGCACCTGGTGTTCCCAGGCGGTCTCCCATCCAAGTACTAACCAGGCCTGACCTTCCTTAGTCTCTGAGATCTGATGGGATCAGACACCACAGTGCTGTCTGCAGGCTTGGGTTGAGCATTAGCAATAGTTATATTAATTGAACTTGAATGTTGCTTCCTCAAACCCTGGGGATCTATGATTCAATTATTCTTTGACTCAAAATAAACTTATGCCAATTTCATTCAAGAAAATTACATATGTAATTTAAAAAATTCCACAGAAAACATTCTGAAACTTTAGTGAATTTCCACATGGTCCAGCAACCCCAGTGTTGGGTATATACCCACAAGAAATGAAGTGGTGTGCCAAAGAGTAATTTGCACTCCCCTGTTCACTGCAGCATTACTCACAGTAGCCAAAATATGGAATAAATCTAAGTATCCATCAACAGATGAATGGATAAAGAAAATGTGGTACATATACACCAAGGAATACTTTTTTGGCTTTAAAAAGAAGAAATTTCTGTTGTTTGCAACAGTGTAGATAAACCTTAAAGACATATGTTAAGTGCAACTGAGCTAAACACAGAAAAACAAATACTTCATGATCTGGCTTTTTTAAAAAAGAAAAGGAAAAAACCAAACCAAGAAAAAATCTTTAAAAAGCACAGAATAACATGGCAGTTACAACAGGATGGGTTTTGTTGAATTGGGAAGAAATTCATCAAAGGACCTAAAATTTCAATTAAATCGGAATAATGAGTTCAAGAGGTTTTTACACATAATGATAACTTTATTTAATAACAATTTATTGTGCACTTGAAAGGACTAAAAGAGTATATTTTAAATGTTCTCATCACAAAAATTGAAAAGAGTGTCCACTAATGCATACATTAAGTAGCTTGATGAAGCCTTTGTAATGTATACAGATATGATGTGTACCATTACTAAATAAAATTTTTGTCAATTAAGAAAGCAAAAACATTTTTAAAAGAACTAACTGACTTGCTAGGTGCCTGATCTGCACTTTCTGATTACTCATTCCTGGAAATAATGGAAATATAACTTAATATCCACTTTCCAAACTACTTCTGGTGCCCTTAGCTTCTTGCCTCTTGTCCACTCCTTCCCCTGCCCTCCACCACAGTGCTGGAGATCAAGCCCAGGGCCCTGTGCAATCTGGGCAGGGGCCCTGTCACTTAGTTTCACCCCCAAGCTTTGGTTCCCTCTTTGTTGTCTTGTGCACGCCACTCAGCCTGACACCTTGTACTTGTCCCTTGATACTGACCTTAACTTCTGCTCTTAATTGTGACATGAGTTCACCCCTTGAGCCATGTCTCCTTTTGTTTGCTATGGATAAATATATCAATGGATCCATTCTTGCGGTCAGAAATTCACCACATTCTAGTCCATACAAAGCCAATGTCTCTCTTGGGCCCACAAAACAGGAATAGATAGCAGACTAAGAATTGGTAGTATGTCCAGTGTGCAAGATGCAAACTGTGTTTTATAGGTATAAAAATGTGTTTTATAGATATAAAAGAATTGATAAGCAACGCTCATGGCCAAACACCATATGTATTATTTAATTCATACCTAAAGTACACAGAGCTATCATTATTATCCTTTATCTCCCTCCTATTTCTGGCTTTCCCTCAACCCAATACTTGACTATAGACAAACACACACCCACACACTTTTTAGTAGGAATCCTCAGCCCTGAAAGATTTGACCAGTCAGAAAAATGCAATAGCTCCCACATAGTGTGAAATTATCAAATTGAGTCTTATGGTGGACCCCTTGCCCAGGCACATGTTGGAAGAAGGAAGTGATAGTTTAGGAAACACTCATGAAATCATCAAGAAAAATTCAATTACTGCTTGTCTAGTTATCTGGGGAATTCTGGGGGTCAAATGTGAACCAGACTATGAAAGCCATGTTCAGCAGCTTCCACTGGGGACAGTAGAGCTTCTCTGACAGAAACTGCTGTTCAAATGGGAATGGGAAGAAAAGCAACATTTGTTAAGTATTTATTATGTACCATCCATGTCCCGGGCCTACTAACATACTCTCCTTCTTTTCTATCTTGCTTACCCCTGTACATTATTCTCATCCTCGTTACTACAGATCAAGCAAAGTGTAAAATCCCTGAACTCTTCTCAGAGAGGAGGGGAAATGCTGTTCCTAGATTTGCTAACAGTCTTTCTCCTCCCCTCTTCTCTACTCTTTAACCCCCAAGAGTTCCACGTCTTCTATTGTCCCCTATCACAAGAGAGAAGGATAATGCTGGGTTGTATCAGCCTAAATGAAGAAAAAAGTGTGGCTTTTATCTGTAGGTTTGGCAATGTAGCTAGAAAATGAGACAGCAAAGCAAAAACAGGCATACAGAATTACATCAAACTAAGAAGCTTCTGCACAGCAAAGGAAACAATCAATAGAGTGAAGAGACAACCTACAAATTGAGTTTAAACATATGAAAACTATTCATCTCACAAGGGATTACCATCCAGAATATGTAAACTCAACTCAGGTGCAGTGGCACTCACCTGTAATCCCAGCACTTGGGAGGCTAAGGCAGAAAAATCATGAGTTCAAGACCAGCCTGGAATAAATAGACTGTCTCAAAAAAAAAAAAAAAAAAAAAGAAAAAAAGAAAAAAAAACAGTGAATGATCTGAATAGATATTTCTCAAAAAAAGATATACAAATGATGAACAAGTGCCAATCAGGAAAATGAAAATCAAACCCCCAATGAGATTATCTCACCCCAGTTGAAATAACTATTATCGAAAATCAAAAATTAACAAATTCTTGGAAAGATGCAGAGAAAATCAAAGGAGTTCTTATGCCCTGTTGATAGGAATGTAAACTACCATTATACTTCAAAAAACAAACAATAAACAATAAAAATGCCCTGAAAGTAGAAGTATGATGTCCATCTATCTCACTTCTGGATATATACCCAAATCAGTTTATCAAAAGAGATTCTTGTACTCCAATGTTTATGGTAGCATTATTCATAATAGTTAGGATAAAGAATATACCAAGGTATCTACTGGTAGACAAGTAGATAAAGAAAAATGTAGTATACATATGCAATGGAATATCATTTAGTCATAAAAAAGAATAAAATTCATCATTTGTGGCAAAATTAATGGAATTATAGGATATCATATAAAGTATACTGAGCCAGCCATAAAAATACAAATATTTTATGTTCTCACTAATACATGGAAGCTAGCATAATTGATCACAAAGAAGAGAGTAAAACAGCAGTTACTAGACAGTAGAAAGTACAGTAGGGGACAGATAGAAGGAAGTTGGATAATAGGTACCAAAATGCAGTTAGATACTAAAAATAAGTTCTAGTGTTCTACACCACAGTGGGGAGACTATAGTCATAATAACCTATTGTATATTTGGGGGCTAGGGTTTAGCTCAGTTGGTTCTGTGCTCTCTGAGGTTCTGGGTTCAATTCCCGTCACCGCACAAATGGGAGGAGGACCTGGCAGCCCGCTCCTGCAACAATCCCAAAATAATAAGCCATGGAAAACCCTATGAATAGCAGAGAATCACTGAAATAGGACCAGGCACTACAGTGTCGGGGAGTGTTGTATTCTGTTATACGTAGGGTTGCTATGAGTGAGACCCAACTCAATAACATCTGAAAACAACAAATTATATATTATACAAAAACTTGAAGAGTTTGAAGCCTTTAAACACAAAGAACTTATAGATGTATAAGGAGATGGAAATGTTAATTACCCTGAATTGATCATTACACATCATATACATTTATTGAATTATCACACTGTACCGCCCATAAATCTGCAAAGTTATTATGTATCAGTCAAAATAGCATGAGTTACAAAAGCAAGACAAAAATAAAATTTAAAACTAAAGACTAGAAACATAACAGAGGGAAGCCGGGCCGTGGTGGCCCACGCCTATAGTCCTGGCAACTCTGGAGGCTGTGCAAGAGTATCGGAAGTTCCAGACCAGAGGCAGTCTGTGCAACTCTAAACAAACAATAGAAAAAGGGAGGTCTGGGTGTGCAGCCTAGTATAGAGCACTTGCCTGGCATAGGGGAGGCCTTGGGTTCAACTCTCAGTAATGTTTTTTAAAAAGAAGAAGGAGAAGGAGAAGGAGAAGGAGAAGGAGAAGGAGAAGGAGAAGGAGAAGAAGAAGAAGAAGAAGAAGAAGAAGAAGAAGAAGAAGAAGAAGAAGAAGAAGAAAGAAGGAAGGAAAAATTGAGGTTGACGCATGAAGCCCTGGTTCCCAAATAGTCCCAAATAGTGTCTGAAAAGGAGAATTAAAGGAAGTTAAAACTGACAGCTGAAAGAGAAGAAAATAGAGGCACAGGAGCAAAGACAGGCAGGTAAGAAGGACTGAGATATCCGTGGGTCCAGCCAAATTCTGGAAATGAGGCCGCCACACAAAACCCCAAGAGCAGGGCAGTGTTTCTCGCCCTTGTTTGGCTTTACTCATTCAGATGAAGCTGTGACACGCAGTCTCCACTGATCCTTCAATAAGTACATCCTACTAGAACCATCCAACATCTTCCCTGTTCCTGTGGCCCAGCCATGCACTTACTACCCCATCATATCATCCCTACGTGGACCTACATAAAGTCAGAGCTGTTTGCACGAACCATGCCTTAGACACCCACTTCAGAGCCCGGAACATGACCTGCCAAACCCTGAGGCTGGCTGTTGAATGGCAGGATGTATGAGTGGAAAATGTAGGAATCACTGGACGCCAAGGCAGCATGTCCCTGTGGCTTCTCTGCAATATTATACTTCAATTTACATGAAAGTTCATTTTAGACATCTTACCATCCTTGAAATTGGAATGTTTGCAACAAAGTAATACATAATTTAATGCATTGGGTCTCTCTCCGCCACCCTGCCACATACCCACAGTTGTTAGGAAAACAATGGTGTGAGCCAGGCGTGATCACACACACCTGCAATTCCAGCACTGAGGAGGTTGAGGCAAGAGGTTTGACATGAGTTTGAGGCCAGGCTGGTCTCCATGACGAGTTCCAAGACAGGCTGGACTATACAGACAGACTCTGTCTTAAAAAGTAAAAAAAAAAAAAAAAAAAAAAAAAACAAGCAGAAAAAAATGTACGTACGCCTTTTTTATCTTAGAATCAAAGGAACAGAATATACTTTTAGGAGAAAAGGAGAATGTCTTAGAAACGCAAAACCTTACTCTAAAGGGCTACCTTGTTTTCATAAGACAATTGTACATATTTATGGAGTACAGTAGGATCAGTAGGATGTTTCCATACCTGTATACATTGTGTCAGGATCACAGTAGGGCAACTAGCATATCTATCACCTTAAACACCATTTCTTTGTTGTACAATCACTCAAAAGCCTCCCTTGTAGCTACTTGAGTTTTGCAGTGCACAATAGCTAACTATCTTTCTTATGAGTGCTTGGTCCGTGGGAAGCTGTAAACTGAGCTCTTCCAAATCCCACTGTGCCCACCACCTGCCAGAAAAAGCAAAGCCTTGCCTCCATGGAAGGTAAAGGGAGAGTGGCTTCCATAACGGAGTCCTCGAGCATGAGCCAGGGCACATCTTCTCAAATGCATCTCCTGAACAAGAATCAGGAAGCAACACAAAGATGCCAGAAGGAATCCCATTAGAATACTGGCTGAAGCTCAATGGCACAGACACTAGGCTAAAGACATGCAGATGTCACCTCTGAATTGCTAGTTTCTTATCAGTGTTGCTTTCCTGACAAGAGCACTTTTCTTCCCTGTATAAGTTCCATGTGTTTAATGTGCCTCATCTCCCTTTCCAAGCTACTTTTTATTAAAGGTTGGAACCATGCCTAGTTCATTTTTATAGCATTATCAAGAATCATGTTTGAGAGAGTGGCAGGCCAGCAAAAAAAAAAAAAAAAAAAATAGGAGATCCTCTACTAGATGAATTGACAAAGTGGTTGCAACAATGGGCTAAACATAGAAGATCAAGTACATGGCACAGCACTGGGTAGTATTTTCGTTCTGTTGTATATAGGGTTGCTACCAGGCAGACCTGATTCCACAGCAATGATGGACTGCCCTTTACAAATTCTGCGCTAAGTCTTTGTATATTTGACTTCAAGTAATGTAATAAATCTCCAAATAGCCTTGTTATTGTGCCCATTTTACAGATGAAGAAATTGAGATCTACAAGGTTTGTATATATCTTAACTCCCCCCACCAAAGCTAGAGACATCAACTCAGGGTTGACTGACACAGCAGCCTTACTCTATTGCAAGGAGTGTAAGTCAAGTTCCTGTTGTAAAGGTACACCCTGAAGAATTCTATTTTGAACCATATGTGAAGTACTGGTGCTCTTATATTTTGTAAGCATCTTTCAACATAATTAAATAAGACAATTCAAAAACATTGCATGTAGTGAAAAAATATGGCATTATCTTTATGATGTAAATTAAATCCCAAAACTTGAATGTGTTATAGAGCTAGTAACCCATTGTACAGAAAGGTGTGAGCTGCAGTATCCCTAGCCATTAGGGAAATGCAAATCAAAACAACACCAAGATTCCATCTCACTCCAGTAAGAATGGCCAAAATCAAAAATAATAATCATAAACATAATCATCATCATAATAATAATACCAAATGCTGTCGAACATGAGGAGAAAAAGGAACCCTTTTACACTGCTGGCAGGACTGTAAATTAGTTTAATCACTTTAGAAATCAATATGGAAATATCATAGAAGACTAAAAATAGAACTCCCACATGACCTAGTTATATTACTCCTGGGAGATAAATCATCACACCACAGAATCACCTGCATTTCCATATTGAATGCAGTGCTTTTCACAATTGCAGGAATATGGAACCAACCAAGATGTCTGTCAACAGAGGAGTGGATAAAAAATTGTGGTATATATGTTATTGTTGTTGTTGTTAGGTGCTGTCGACTCGGTATCCGACTCATAGTGACCCTCATAGGGTTTTCAATGGCAGATTGTTTTGGGATCGCGTTGGGAGTGGGTTGCCACATCCTTCTCCCAATTTTGTGGTGGTAGGAATGGAACTTGGGACCTCAGAGACTGCAGAGCAGTGCTCTACCAACTGAGCTAAATCCCAGCCCAATGGAATATTACTCAACAATAAAAAAGACTGAAATGTCATTTGCAGCAAAATGGATGCAACTGGAGAATATCATCTTAAACAAATGAACCCAGGCCTAAAAAGAGAAATGCCATATATTCTCACTCATATGTAGGAGATAAATCTAACTTAAAGGAAGAATATGAATGCGTGTGTGTGTGTGTGTGTGTGTGTGTGTGTGTGTATAATATATGATCAATCAGGGTTATCTAAGAAGGGAAAATGAAAGCAGAGTAGGAAAGAAATGGGGAGGGGTCTAGGGGTGAGCAGAGGTTCTGGAAGGGGAAAAGGGAAGGGGAAATAATGTGGAAGGATAAAGAGGGAGAGGATAATGTCAAAATAGATGATGCAACAATACACATACATGAGAAAAAGGGAGTATAATCGATAAATGCTTAGGATTTTTTTACTATATATTAATCAAAAGGTTCTTTGAAATATGTAAATTGATGAAAGTATAACCAAAAGTGATATAATAGTTGCATAATGGAAATAGCAAAAGCCTTACTACTCTGTACCCTACCAACACTTATAAATAAAGAGGATATAATAGATAAGAGAGGTGGGAGTAGAGATAGCCATGAGAACAGTTCTTATCATTTTTACAAATTAAAAAAATACAAGTCCTGATCAAATACTTAGTTATCCAAGCTGTCATCTCCTTAATTTTGTATCTGAAAGTAAACTTGGACGTTCTTCTAGCATTGTGTAGCTTTTCTTAAGAGGTTTCTGTGTGTAGGAAACTTTTGGTTCAATGTAAAAATACCTTTGCACTCAAATGTTTTCATCTGTGGCTAAAAATAAATACAAATGATTATTTATTCATCACAAAGCATTAGTAGTTGTAAATCATTTAGAAAGTGTAAAATGCAATTAACAAATTAACTAATACAATAAAGCCCCTCTTTTATAGTTTTAGGAGTGCTAGGAGGAAATGCAGGAAATAATGGAAAAGTTACAATAGAAGAACTAATAGATTATTTTGGAAAATGCTTGTCATATCTTAGTAACAATAATGAAAAAGCATGCTGGGAACACACCAAGACCTGCATCATCCATGGGGCTTGGCCCTCTGTGTTGTGATCTTGCTAAGGTGGAGAATTCAAAGGGTTTCCATCCCCAAATGCAAGAACCACTCAGGTTTCATTGGCCATCAATGTCATCCAATGTTAGATCAGTTAAGATTGGGGCTCTCAAATTTCAGATATCTCTTTCATTCCCTCCACCAAAACAACATGATACTGTTTTCTAGTTCTATGATCCAGTATGCCTGCAGCCATACCACTGTGGAATCCGATCTTATCAGATCTCAGAAGCTAAACAGGGTTGGACCTGGTTAGTCTTTGGATGGGAGCCCACCTGGGACCACCAGGTGCTGTAGGCTTGGAAAAAGGATCCGACAACCCACTCCCAAAAAACAATCAGCCATTGAAAACTCTATGAATAGCAGAGAAGCACTGACAATAGTGTTTTGCCTGTTGTACATAGGGTCTTTATGAGTTGGTCACCATCTGACCAGCATCTAAGAACAACAACATGATCTAATGCCTTCCTTCCTCGGAGGAGTCTCTCCAGATGTTTGCAGTATGTTTTCCAAAAGATTTCATTTCTTCACTGACCTCTATCACTCTAGCCTTAGTTGGGGCCGTTTCCTCTACCTGGCCTGCCTTTTCATGCAGTGTTTGCCTTCAGTAGTTAGCTACATTTAATGCTCACTTAATATCCTACCAAATCATTCAAGCTTTCCTTAGCTGAAATTAATAGCTTCCTCTACACTGGTTTTATTTTCACCTTTGTACTCCCATTAGAGCTCAATTACCTCATTCTTTATATTTTTGGAAGCATTTTTGTCTGTAGCTATCTCTTCTATAAAATGTTATAGATATTTATTTTTTTGTTTTCAGTTTTTAATTTGATCTCCTCACTGTGCCAAAGAGAGTGTGTTTGTATATGTGTTTACAGTAGCCACTCTATATATATGTTTCATTAAACAAAATGATCTTTGGAAATTTTGCATCTTAAGCAAGCAAAAAAACGGGGGGGAGCCTTTTTTGAGCCTCAGATAATTTGACTCTTTTAAACAAGCCTCAGCCCAGAAGGATCTCTAAATTTGTTACCATTTTATAGCAAGGTCTTACCTCCTCAGATGGTCTGCAACTGGAAATGAATAGGGAATTTTCTGGCTCCTTTCCATGGATCTTTATAACAATAAGAAAGAAGTGCCTGTCCTAACAAATGCCACTCATTAGCCACTGCACCTTCTGGAGAACTTCTACAGACCATTTGCCACATCCCCTTTCAGAAAGAGAGTGTATTTGATATTTGGACCTAAACAATGTGATAAGACTGAGTTCTTTAATCTAGCAAGTCTTTCCCAAATCCATGTGTTTTAGGCCCTTGGGGGAATACAGGGAGGAATGCAATCCCTGGCTGCCCGGGGTGTAAGGAGGTTGGATGTAGAATCTGAAGGGTTCAGTGCTAATGCTGGCTCTGCTGCCTACTGCTGCTCAAGCACGAACCACCAAGAGAGTGCACATGTGTACAGACACTGTAGGGACATTCACACCCACTGTGTCACATGCTGCCACTTACTAGTATTATCAGGTATGTGAATCCTGTAGGTGGCTCAAAGTATGAAATAGTGTATTTTGTAGGTTTACATCCATCACAGAAAATTGTAAAGCCTCTGGCATGTAGTGAGTACTTCATGAGAAGTTTGTTGACTGAAAGAACCAATTATCAAAATATGAGATAAGAGTAGTAACGCTGTGGAAATTCAGAGGAAAGTTGTTTACTGTGAGCTGGGGAAGCAAAGACAGTGCAGTCTTCAAGTAGGTAAAGGCAGCTTAAATACTGAACAGGATGGAAGCTGGTGAGAGAAAGGAATGGGTAACAAACTTCTTGGGAGCAGAAATCGTGTCCATCTGTTTCACTATGTGTTTGCAGCTTCTAGTCTAGAGCCTGAGCAGTAAAAGCATTTAGTATGCATTGGCTTGTGAATGAATGGCTTCCACTTGTAGAGAATGTTGCTAGTAAAAATAAATCAGGATTGTCCACAGTACCTATTAAGAGAGAGTGGAAAGGGGAACCAGTCAAGTGCTCTATGAACAGGCAGTGGGCAAATACGATCAGAAGGGTAAAAGGAAAGCAGATGTTGCGAGCCTTCAATATCGAATTGTCTAACAGGAATGGGAAGATATCTCAGGTTTGCGTGTAGGGATATCACATGCAGAACTGGAAAGAGTCTGGAAGCAAAGCCTTGAGATGATAAGAAATGGACTGGACAGTGGCAGAGAGAATTGGAAAGATCACTAGACTCAATAGGTGATTAGATAGGGAATATGAAAGAGAAATTCAAGCAAGACTTTGATATTTTAACCCTTTTGACACAGAACAGTGGTGCCCTGGGAATGAAGCCCGTGAGAAGTGATGGGTTGCACCAAGGCACGATGGTCTCATTGCCTGCATGCTACATCTGAGCTAGTGAAGGGGTATCTAGGACATTTGCTGTCTTATTCAACAACATTTTTTAAGTGCCAATATGTTTGGGTCATTTGTAGGGAAACAGAGATGATACAGTGCCTCACTGGCTGTGAATGCACTAAAGAGGAGGATGGGTTTTGGAGTCAGGTGGACAGCTTCACAGGTGATGGTGTCCCTTAGACTTGGAGCCTGAAGGTCAGAATTAAGATTTCAGATGCAATAAGACAGCTGGGTCTTCACCATGAATCAGACCCATTTCACTAAGAAAAACAATGGAAAGAAGTAACAAAGGACAGTGACCAGGAAACAAGGCATGGTTTTCCATAGCTATGGTCTAATGAGATCATGAAATAATTCAATAACTCCCTTTAATGAGCTAGCTGCTTCCCCTCCTTCATGTCTTAGCTTAAATTGTCTCAGAAAAAGGCTTTGTCCCTACACCACATTATTCTTTTTTTCCAACACTTAGGTGTTTCTTTTTTTATTACAATTCAGCACACAGTATTTATGTCTTATATTTGGGGAAAAGAGTCTTCCTTCACCATTATATTATAGGACAAGCATCATAGTTTTCTTATTCACTATTAAGTTTAAAATAATGTAATCCAATAGAACTCTCTACAATGATGGAAATGCTCTATATCTGTGCTGTCTACTATGGTAGCTACTAGCCATAAGGACTATTTAACACTTACAATGCAGTTAGTATGAATGAATAGCTAAAATTTAAATTTTATTTATTCTTAATTAATTTAAATTTAAATAGCCCATATGGCTAGTGGCTAACATATTTGTCCTCACAACTTTAAAGTGTACCCTAAAGCCAGGCATATAATAAGTATCATATTATAATAAATATTACAAGGCAGACACATAATAAATAGGATTTGAATAAATAAATGAATGAAATACAGAGTAACTAGCTCAAGTATCCTGAGAGTGTTTTTGTTTTGCTTTATCTTATCTACCTTGGCCTCAAAGCCAGAGCTAAGACATCTCTTAGTCATCCAAAAACAGCTATCTACAACATTTCATACTAACAGCTTAACCTTTTTGTTATTATAGAGGTCTATTCATGCATAGTCAGGTTATAATTCCACATTTGTAATTATCAAAAAATAATCCTAGATGCTTCTCTTTTATTTTCATATGCTCAATACTTCTGTCATTTGGATATCTCAATTGTTCATCCTCTTTCCATTTAGCACATAGAATTACCTAGTTGATATACATGGAAATCAACATTTAAGAAAAAAGTAGTGTACCTTATGCTCAGGTAGATCTGTTTAACAGTTACAGAAATGTTGCTTGCTCCCCAGAACACACACACACACCCTATTATAACTCTTATTCAGGGAGAGAATAATTTCTAGTTGAAATCATTTGAACAAATCTCAAGATTTAAAAGACTTAAATAACAGAAATCAGTAAAGAGGAGACTTTAAAAAAAAAGGAAAAAAATGCACCTGTGTGTGTTATGTGTGTGTGTGTGTTGTGCTGGGATTGAACTCAGGGCCTCACACATCCTAGGCAAGTGCTCTACCACTGAGCTTCAAGCCCAGTCCAAGAAAATATGTTTTTAAGGTGTCTAATATTCTAGAGACTGACTATTTTATAACAAAATATATACCATGTCATCACATTTGTAACAAAATTGGTACTGAAAAACAACAAATAATTTTTCCTTTTATTATGCAGTATAGGTTTACCATAGTAAATTTAGACCTTTAATAGTTAGTAAAAAATTGTTCACAATGTGGCAAAGACAAAGAAAGAAAAACTAGAAATATTACTTCCAACTTATTCTTCCTTTGCTGCCACAATTCTATTATCCTGAGTACATAATTCCTTAGCATAAATATAACCAAAAATATCATATAGGAACTATGGCATGACTAAATGCTGAGATGGTAAAATAAGTTTCAGTGTTTAATAAAATTCAGACAAAGGGTCCAGTGAGAGCTACGTAGTAGCTGTCCTAAAGAAAGTTCCCCAAACCTTGAGATCTTCTTTTCTCATGCTGGATGAGTATCCACAGCCTCTCTGCATAAGCAGATTGCTGAATGTTTCCTGCTATGGACAGGTTTCCAGCCTTAGGCCAGAAGGGGATCTTGTAGAGAACTGAGAGGGGAAGAGGAGCAAGAGGGAAAACCTGGGTAAATCTGAGTGAAGACATTACAGATATGGACTTTGGAAAGGGTCAAACAGTGCTTCAGACATCTCTGGCCTGCTCTCTGGAAAATCAATCTTCTTAATCAACTGAACCCAGCACTTCCCAACCAGCTGACCATGAACCACAGTTGAAGGGTTAAAAGTGTGATAAGGTCTCATGAGTGATCAGGGCAACCAGGCAGGGCCTGGAATAGAAGAAAGGGGCAGGTAGGATTTGGAGAAAGCCTCCACATAGCATCATTTGCTCTGTATACCATGCTTTGAAAGTCTGAAACATACTTGGCTAGACAAAAAAATGGAAATAATGCCTTTGAAATATGCCCATATCCATGTGGTACCCCAAAATCTCTTCAAAAGGCAAAGTTTCCATGGACACCTCCAAATAAATTAACTGTTTTACACCTGACCTAATATCAGCAGAACTTCAGGGCCCGCTAAAAAGCATGGACCAAATAAATACCTCTGCCCTCAGTGAAAACATGGTGATTGAATTTTTTTTTCAGACAGAGAAGAGTAGGAAGAGAATCTGACTCAGATTTGAAATGTAGTTTAGTTGGCATTTCCCTTAGACACACATGTGTATTTAAGATAGCTTCCTTAATCTTATATAAATGATCTTTTAAGATTTAATTTCCTTTTTCTTGTTTAAATATGTATTAAACTCTACAATGGACTCACTCTAAAAATAAAGCAAGCTACATGATGTCAGAAAAGAACACTTTATGCATATGAAGTTCCAGCACCAGGGAGATAGTAATATAAGCCCTCAGTGTAATGCTTGATTTCTCAGCCCAGTGAGACCTGAAATCATGACCCCTGCTACTTGAAGCATTCAGAACTGTTCTGAATGAATACTGAGCAAAGGGGCAGGCATTATAATCCCTTCTGACTGTGGGTGAATTATCTGAATTCTCAGAGACTTAGTCACTCACTCTTAGTTACTCACTCAGTCTATGGCATGAGAAAATACACATCTAGGTGGCTTACTATGAGGGTAACAAGAAACAACAGTAGTAAATTTCATTGTACTAGGATTGGCAGCATGTAAGAAGTACTCAGAATTAGTAACAAAACAAAATAAAACAAAAAAACCTTTGAAAACAAATTTTATGAAAACTTTCTACTTAAATAAAGAAGAGAGTAAGGCCAAGTGGCCTGGAATGCACCTGTAATCCCAGTGACTCAGGAGAATGAGGCAGGAAGATTGTGAGTTTGAGGCCAAAGGCAGCCTGCACAATTTAGGGAGACCCTGTCTCAAAATAAAAAATGAGAAAGGTCTGTAGGTGCAGCTCAGTGGTGAACTATGTATGAGGCCCTGGGTTCAACACTCCAGTACTGAGGAGATAAAAAAAGGAAGTAAAATCTTAATTTCAAAAATGCCTTCACATTCTAAAATTTAGCAATACATATCTATGTGAAAATTCCATTTTCTTTTGAGTATAATAAATGGAATAAGAATTTGTCGCTATGAAGTTGTCTATGAAACTTTCAGTGATTACTTAAACATCTATACATGCCAGAACAAATCATATTTCCTCTGTGAAATAAATTGCCATTGCAGAAGGCACTTGGACTTCAGCATTCATTGGAAATAATTTTTATGTTTCATTTTGTTTGTTTGGATTTGTGTAGAGTTCCGTCTACAACAGCAGATGTGAATTTGCTGCAAAAGAAGTCAAAATAAACCATTACAAAGAACCTTAATAGAAAGTGTAAGTGTTGGCAACACTATGTGATCTATATCTCACAAAACAAATTAACACCAAACACTTTCAGGACATATAGACAGAGATCAATGAAAAGATGTTCTTGCAAATGGAATATTGAAAGGCAGGCAATTGTACACTTCTGCCTTCAGCATCTTTCCAATGAAAAGCAAGTGTCAAACTAGCAGAGGCTGCATCTATTTCCCTTTCTTTCTTTCTTTCTTTCTTTCTTTCTTTCTTTCTTTCTTTCTTTCTTTTCCTCCCTCCCTCCCTCCCTCCCTCCCCCCTCTCTCTCTCTTTCTTTCTTTCTTTTCTTTCTTTCTTTCTTTCTTTCTTTCTTTCTTTCTTTCTTTCTTTCTTTCTTTCTTTCTCTTTCTCCTTCCTGCCTGCCTGCCTGCCTTCCTTCCTTCCTCCCTTTTTGCTTTCTTGCTTTCTTTCTCTTTTCTGTTCCTTTATTTATTTATTTATTTTTTGGTGGTGGTGGTGGGTTTTTTGTTTGTTTTTCAGTACTTGAGAGTTTAACATAGAGCCTCCCACATACTTTGCATGTGCTCTACCACTGGGCTGCACCCCCAACCCATTTTTATTTTTTTACTTTGCAACAGAGTCTCACTACGTTACACAAGCTGCCTACTTTCAATCATCCTACCTCAGCCTCCCCAGTCCCTAGGATTACAGGCATGCACCACTGCACCCAGTTCATTTTTTCTCTTTTTCTTTTAATCTTTGTGTTTTTTTTTCCTTTGCCTGTAGTATAAAGGTAGTTCAACTTTTGGGTATCACAGGACTCTCTCTTCAAAAACTCATCACTAGGAATTATACCTACAAATGCAATGATGATAAAAAGGGAGTTCATCTGCAGTTGGTCCATTCCAAAAATGGAAGGAAACAATCTCTATCTGAAATAGTACCTTTTTCTGTGTGGATATGTGTGTGTGTATATGCTTGTGTGAGTGTGCATGCACACGTGAATGTGCATGCATGCACTCATGTCTCAAGCTTTCTATGAATCATAATTGTTTCATCACCTGGGTGGTATGTGTATATACACATACAAATATACATATGTGTGGTTTCAGGGTAGTGGCTGCTATTGCTGGTCTATCTGCAGATACGTGCCATGTGTGGCAGAGCTGGGATGGTCTGGTGGGGGTCAGAGAGGTAAGAGGATGGAAGTTCACACTTCATGGACTCTTTTCTTTTAAATCCCCATCATGCTATGAAGGGATAATTCTTGCCTCAAATCAGTTCATGATATGTATTTGTATCTTTTTCCTGCCATTTGAAGAAACATTATGCAATTTAGGAATTTAGGGATGGTACTTTTCCATCAGAATGCAATGCTGCATCCCAGGCCTGATTTGTTGAAGAAAGAGTCTCCTCACAACAGTTTCTGGATATGCTGCAGGTGCAGCCACTGAACACAGGAAAATCTGGAAACTGAGAAGAGCCTTAGGAAATGAATAGGTGTAGTGACAGGGACAATTTTTCTGACAGTGAAAGAAATGTTTCTGGTCTGGCTTATTGGTATATTTTACTAGTAAAAAAAAATCTGTGTTCCTGTGAAATGATTTTTAAACCACCATCCAATTAGCTAAAAACGAAAAACAGAAAAACTCTATTGGGTAAATTGATAAGTCACATTTTTCTGAAAATCCAAATTGCCTTTTGATTGGTTTTCTGGTAATTGCTATTGGGTAATCAGAAGCTTTCAGCACATTTTTTCTCTTGTCAAACACAAAACAAAACTACAGAATGAAAGCAACCATTATAAGCAGTTTCAGAGGTTCTTTTATAAAGCCAGTTATAATTAAAGGGTTTGTAGCTGCTATTATTTTGCTTGGGTTATTACCAACATAATCAATTTTGTGGGTCCCTGCCATTCTTTGCCCTCATCATCAGAATAAATTCTCATATGTGGTACTTACAGTGATATTTCAGGAAGAAAAAAGTTTATGAATCAAGTGAAACTGTATCTTTATTATGCTCAGCATGAAATCTGTCCCTTTTCTCATCAAAAATTTCCTTGAACACATCTGTCCTTGGGGCATTGTCCTATTTTCTCGCACTCTATAATCATCCAACATCAAAAGTATCTTTAATTACAGAAGATAATTATAGAAATCATTTTTTCTGATTCTACACAACCTTCAAATTTTCCAACTTATGAGCCTTCTTATTTTAAAGTCCCCTGATGACACTTTATGCTTTGAATCTAAAGATGGTGCCTTTGATTCAGTCTCTAACTTTGGAAAGATGATTCATTTTTCCATTTTATTGGGGTATGCACTTTTGACTTCATTGATGTCAACCTAGATGAGATCTGTAAGTATTTAGTATTAGTTTTGTTTTTCAAAAAAAAAAATAATAACAATAAGCATGAGTGAAAAACAGAGAAATTAATTAATTGCTTAAATCCCCCAGCAGGACATCAGACCTGAAGCAATGGTGTTCCCAACTTCTGAGTTAAGTTCTGTACTTTACAATGATGAGTTTGAAGTGATAATGGAAGATGAAAAAAGGATTTGTGATTACTGGGATAAAGTGCTAATCTCTACCACAGAACCTGCTGCATCCGTCCTCTAACATTTACTCTAAAATGCTTTCAGCTTTTAAATCCACCCTCCAAAATTAGTAGGGGGTTAAAGTAGAGCCCATTGGGAGGTTACATTTATTTAATATTCAGTCCTTTCTTGGATGAAATATTGCAGTCTATCCTCATAGGTATTTGTCAAACCATTAGAGTAATGGTTTATAGCTATTAAATGAAATTGCAGTTCTGTTTGTAAGTTCCATTTACACAGGATAAGCAAAGTGCCTTCATTTAGATTTAAAATACCTGAAATCTTAGTGGTAGCACGTGAAGATTATGTAGACTGTTAACTAATTCATAACCACAGTGTGAACATACCACACAAATCTAGTCCATTTGACTCTGGGTCCAGATGGCACCCAGGGTCATGTGGTCACTTGCGCTGCCACTTGTTTCTTGAGAATTGGCCAGAGTGACACTAGTCAATTCTGTTTTCTTCATGTAGTCTTCAAGCCTACACTTTTTCTTTCTTTCTTTCTTTCTTTTTTTTTTTTTTTTTTTTTTTTTTTTTTTTTTTTTTTTTTTTTTTTTGAGTCAAATGAAAAGGTGCTTTTAATCATTGTCTCTACTCCAGGACTATTTGATACAGTTCCCTCAGATAATAGATGGAGAATCACACCTAGAGGTAAAACAAAGCTATCCTGGGGAAACTTCCATGAACCTTTCCCCTCCTGCATTTCACTTGATACTCAATTTGCACAGGCACTGCTGAGTACAAAGGAATAGAGATAAATGAAACCTTTGGAATTCACCCTTCTCACTAGGTGATGAGTTTGACTGCCTTCAATAAAAGAGACACTCTTAATTCAAATGATTAATTGCCAAAACTCACATTTTTTGCCATAAGGGATCCTGCAGATCCTTCCCCTTCCTCCAGAGAGTGAGTGAAGCTTGTCCTAATTGGCCTCCTAGTTTACAGCATCAATCCCCAGGGCATTCTCACTGGGGTGTCCATCCTAGTCACTTTTTGAGGCACAAGTATGCTCATGCATATGTATAGACTACTATTCTTAAAGGTACTGTGTAGCATGAGGCACCTTAGCCAGAGACTTCTGCCCAGATACACCTTTGTGTGAATTAGGCAGGTGCCCTCTTTAAAAGCACCTGTTCCATGAGTACATAGCTTCACAACTGAGGCAAAAACTGGATTTCAGGCCTCTCTGCCCTTGACCACTTCTCTTGTACAGGGCTCCATCTGTACTATTTTTTGAGATATCCCTGATATAACCTAAATAATCACAAAAACAACTCTGGTGGCCTTGCAAACATGCTGCTCAGATCTCATCCTGCAGAAAGCATAGTTGACTGACCACCTCAGTTGCCTCCCCTTGGATCCACCAGCAAATTTGGGTCAAAACTGCATTTTCTCTGGCTGGTCTTGGCTGTAATTAAGCATGGCAGAATACTAGTCCTAGCCAATTCCTATGGAATGGAACACTTTTCTAAAGGACAACTTTGGCTTGAAGGCTTCTATTAGCCTGGCAAAAATTCTTTTAGAACTGTGTGCAGTCTGAGAGTCTCCTTGCCCAACCCTTCTTCCCCTACCCTCTCCCAGGTGTCACATCATCCTGGAGGTCTGAAGGCACTCCATCTTCACTTACTTCCTCCTTTTATCCCTCATAAGAATTGTTGTTGTTGTTAGGTGCCATCAAGTTGAGTCCTTGAAAGTTGAGCAGCTAAAGTAAAAGTAAGAGATGATGAAGTTAAGGAACTAAACAGAAGATTTCAAAAAGCAGCTCAAGAAGACAAAAACAAATATTCTAATGACATGTGCAAATAGCTGGAGGCAGAAAACCAAAAGGCAAGAACACACTCCGTTTCTCAAGCTTAAGGAAGTGAAGAAAAAACTCAAGCCTCAAGTGGTAATAGTGAAAGATTCTACAAGGAAAATATTAAATGATGCAGGAAACATCAAAAGAAGATGGAAGAAATACACAGAGTCATTATACAAAAAAGAATTGGTAGATGAACAACCATTTCAAGAGGTTGCATATGAAGAAGAACCAATGGTATTGAAGGATGAAGTGAAAGCCGCCTTGAAAGAACTGGTGAAACACAAGGCTCCAGGAATTGATGGGATAACAATAGAGATGTTTCAACAAACAGATGCAGCACTAGAGGTGTTAACATGTTTATGCCAACAGATTTGGAAAACAGCTACTTGGCCAACTGACTGGAAGAGATCCATATTTGTGCCTATTCCCAAAAAGGAGAAGCAACTGAATGTGGAAATGATCAGAAAATATCATTAATATCACACACAAGCAAAATTTTACTAAAGATCATTCAAAAGCAACTGCAGCAGTATATAGACAGGGAATTATTGGAAAATCAAGCAGATTCAGAAGAGGGTGGGGAACCAGGGACATCATTGCTAATGTCAGGTGGATATTAGCCAAAAGCAGAGAACATCAGAAAGGTGTCTGTCTATGTTTTATTGACTACTGTGTGCATCATAACAAATTATGGATAACACTTTGGAAAATGGGAATAACAGAGCATCCAATTTACTCATGAGGAAACTGTATGTGAGCCAGGAGGCAGTTGTTCAAATAGAACAAGGAAACACTGCCTGGTTAAAGTGGAGTAAAGTGTCAGGGCTGTATACTTTCACTATATCTCCTTGTTAATTGTTCTTCCTCCAATCCCAATGCTGCATTCTTCCTCACAACCTGCATTATGCAGATGACACAACTCTGCTTGCTGAAAATTAAGAGGATTTAAAACATTTACTCATGAAGATCAAAGATCATAGCCTTCAGTATGGATTGCAACTAAACATCTACAAAACAAAAATCCTTACAACTGGGTCAGTTATTCACAATAAATGGGGAAAAGATTGAGGTTGACCAACATTTTGCTTTGCCTGGCTCTATAATCAACACCCATGGAAGTAACAGTCAACAAATCAAAAGATGCATTGCTCTGGGAAAAGCTGTGGCAAAAGATCTCTTTAGAGCATTGAAAAGTAAAGATGTCACATTGAAGACAAAGATGCACCTGACTCATGCCATGGTATTTTCAGTTACATCATATGGTTGTGAAAGCTGTACATTGAACAAGGGAGACAGGAAAAGAATTGATGCTTTTGAATTATGGTGCTGGAGACATCTATTGAATATACCATGGACTGCCAAAAGAACTAACGGATCTGTCCTAGAAGAAGTGCAATCAGAGTGCTCCTTGGAAGCAAGGATGGCCAGATTGCATCTTACATATTTCAGAAATGTAGTCAGGAGAGACCAATCCCTGGAGAAAGACATTATATTTTGGAGAGTGACAGGTCAACAAAAAACAAGAAAACCCTCCACCCGATGGATTGACACAGTATCTGCAACAATGGGCTTAAACATAAGTAAGATCTCATAAGAATAGTCTCCACTTAATATTCTATGTGTCTAATTCTACCATGATGTGTCCTTCTTGAAAGACCAAATACAAAAATAAAAATGTCATTTGGTTGCTCACATGAAACTCCGAACAAAGGTATGAAGGAGATGTTCTTTGTATGCTCTTGATTTTGTACCAGATGCAATAGAGGTTTCAAGAGGATGAATATCGTTCCCAACAATACACAAGTTGTATTTAGCAGAACTGGGATTTCAGCACAGGTCTTTTCCAGCCATAGTTCTGAACTACTCTGTTATACTGGATTTGCTGTATTTTCCACCTTGATAGGACTGATAACTCATTTCACAGTTTCAAGCAAGTTCTTTTTTTATCCCAGCAGAAGGCAAACCCAAATACTTCCCTTTTCTTGAGAAAATCACAAAACTGGTCTATCTAGAAACCCAAACATAATGCAGTAGATACTTATTATTCTAGGAGACAAATCTGCAGTAACCATTAACTTAGATTCAGATGCTTCAAGACTGAGAGGCTAAGTTTTTGTTTAGCAAAAGTTATTGTTTGAGGAGTTGCTGATCTGGAATAGAAAATCAGATATTTAGAGGTAGTCTATCTCCACAGTCTTATAGCGCACATTGCTACTCTAATATTTACAGCTGCTGGCAGAGAACAGAAGGTTACCTAATTCCTGAGGCTGGTTTCTACTCAATCAAAAAATGATAAAAATTTCAGAAAAATAAAACATGAATCTACTTCTGACTGAAGACAATGAGTTCTGTGAAAGACTGAGACAACTGTGGCCTTGGAGAAGAATAAATTGCTAAATTCTGAGGCTTCTTTGCTTATGGCAGGTCCTTAGCAAGCACTTTTTTTTCTAGAAATAGATGAAGGTACAAGAGGTGCTGGCCAAGCTGTGGGGAGGACATCCATGTTACAGTAATTACAACCACCATCTACTGAATGCTGCTGATGTACCAAATACTGAATTAAGTGCTTTTCTTACATTATCATACATTATAGTAATTAGAAATCTCTCAAAAGTCCTACAAGTTAGAAGTTTCATTGTCATCTCAATATCAAAATTCATGAAACTGAGGTTTAGGGATTTTAAAGAATTTATTCAAGGTCATATAACTAGTTATTAGGTTCTGTCCAGTCTGTTCTGACTCATAGCGACCCTACATACAACAGAGGGGAACACTCCCCAACACTGTGCCATGCCCAGCACTATGTCAGTGCTTCTTTGCTGTTCATAGGGTTTTCAAAGGCCGATTGTTTCAGGAGTGGGCTTCCGGGTCTTTCTCCCATTTTTGCAGCACTGGGGATAAAACCAAGGGCCTCAGAATGGGCAGAGCAACACTCTACCAATTGAGCTAAACCTCTCCCATTAGGAAGTAAAAACAGCACTCAAAATACAATCGTCCTGATGCCAGGGCTCCAGGTTATTTAGAAGGAAATATTGCCACTAGAATTTAGACTATTAGAGATAGTTCACACAACATGTTTCAGACAATCTGTACTCAAGGAAACCAAGTGATATTTTAATAACTTCATACAAAATGAGAAGGAATCATATGCAATAGAGTTTTCCCAAATGATTCATACTGTGCCAAGCAACAATCACCAATGTTAAAAAGTATAAAAAATTTAAATACCAAAGTTGTAATACAGCTTAATAAAGCAAGATTCTGTTGATCATGTATGTTACTCCACATTCATCATGCATCAGAAGCATTTAGTGGACAAGTTAAAACAGTTGACTTGTTCTCACTTGTACATTTCTTATTGAGTAAATCTGAGAACTTGCATTTGTAACAAGTTCCCAGGTCATGTTGATCCTATAGGCCCAGAGAACTCATTTTAAAAACTGCTGATGGAAGTCTCTGTTTTCTTCCTTCACACCTACATTTCAATATTATAAAAGTGACAAAGTAGTTCAAGTTCCTGCACTAATGATACTGAAAAAAATTAGTTAATAGAAGGAAAAGAAAAAGAGAAAAATAAAACCGTGCCAACAGGATTGTAGTGGGCCTGGGATCCTCAACCTCTGGATTATCAATGCTCTAGAGTCCTCAAAGGAAACTCCTTGCCAGAGAGAGATCTGGACCAGTTCTCAGCAATATAGCAAACCAGCCTGAAAAAGGGTAGAATTTGCCTCCATGCTCTTTCTTTGAAAACATTGAAAGAGAAAAAAAAAATGTACTGATGAAGTAACTTGCAGCGTAACTTTATTTTTCTTTTCTTTGAAGAAATTACAGCCAGGTTTCCAAAAATTTCCTGGACATTCTCTATTAAGATGCCCTCTGAGCCTGGTGCAGTGGCACATACCTATATCTCACCTACCTGGGAGGCAGAGGCTGGAGGATCCCAAGTTTGAGGCCAGAGGCAGCCTGTACATCTTTGCAAGACCCTATCTCAAAATAAAAAATAAAAGGAGGAGCTCGGGTGCAACTCAGTGGTAGAGTACTTGCCTACCCCCAGTATTGGAGGAAAAAAAAAGATGTTCTCTGGGCATTGAGTTTCTAAGATATCTTCCTTCAGAAATTAACAGTATTGGATACTATTCCAACTTCGATCCTGCAGTTTAGACTTGCAGCTTTTTCTCACCTCCCAGCTCAGGTCTGCTTCAGGCTGGAGGCTTACGGTGAAAGTAGAGGCCCAGGGGGACTTCTGTTTTCCTACCTAGAAGTCCTACTCCTCTATCTGCACTTGGTGGGTAGATGTGGTGCAGGCAGCCTTGTGCTTGCGTGATCTGCCTGGGCTTCCTCAGGCAATGGCAGATGTTGGAGGCTCTCTGTCCCACATACTTTGCTAGAACATTCCATGTGGGCAGCAGCTCTCCTCTTGCTACTCACAGCCCCCCACATCACTTCTGCAACCAAAGAGAACACAGCAGCTTCTTTGATTTAGGTTCCTTCAGTCTTTGCAGGATGTGGTCTTAGGGAAGGGTCCATTTTTAAAAGACCCTACACAGATATTCCTACTACAGATTCCTTACCTGGTCACAAGTAAAGCAGAACCTGCTGTCAGGGGAAGACAGACTCTTCCCAAACACAGCCTCCTCCTTGCTGTCTCAGGCCACTTCAGTCTCCAATCTGTAGAAACGTCTTTCTTTCAGATTTGAGATCAGATATACCAGGATGCCAGATCCCAGGAACCATTAATAAAGCTAAAAGTTTCTTTGAATATTTTCTATGTTTTTCTCTGAACTTAAACAAACAAACAAAAAGGAACACTTAAACATCATGTGACCTAACCACACAAATTAAAGCTACCTCCTAAACTATGAAGAAAGTCCTGCCTTTGCTAAGTTAACAAAATTACTTGTAAGTCTATTCTTGAGACAGCTCACTAAGGTGACAGGTATGGAAGGGTGTAACATTTTAACAGATGGAATATCTTAAGACAAAGGCAGAGAATGATATTCCAGACTTTATTCCTGAGGGACTGGTGCTATCCTCAAATATCAGATAAGTGTAGGAAACAACAATTTTCTACCTTCCGGTTGCTAAAGCAATTGTTCTTTTCATCAGTGGCTGTGGAGCAACCTTAATAAATAATGCAGGTTTTTTTGGGTTCTAAAGGGATCAGGGCTATGAAGTACACGATAGATAGAAGAGATAGTTTATAGCTGACTAAACACATATGTTCACCCCTGAGCTCTTGTAAAAATCTGATGAAGTCAGAGAATAAATAGGAAAATAGTTCAAACAGCACCAGAAATTGAAGGAACACGTGGGGTAGAGTAAAGGTGCCAGAAAACCAGGATTGTGAGGAATTTGCTGGAGATGACAAGAAATAAAGCAAGTGAGAACAGACTGTCAACAGGAAGGGAGGATGGTGGACAGTCTGCCAGCAAACTGTAGATTTTCCAAAGCTTGCACACAGAACTAGCAGAAGGCTATAGTTTGACTATGGTCTGCCCCAGACTTATGCTGGCCCTTAATCCTCACTGTGGTAGACACTGAATCTGACTATGGTGTTTGGAGGGGAAGACTTTGAGGGTAGGTCATTAGGACGAAGCTCTCAGGATTGAATCCTGTTGGCATTACAAGGAGGAGAGGGACTGGCCATACGTCCCCACATGCACACTCTCACCATATGATACTCTGAGCTTCTTTAGGACTCTGATAGCAGAGTCCACATCACCAGATGTGGCCCCTTGACCTTGAGTTTCCAGAACCATGAGGCAAAATAAACCTCTTTTCTTTAAAACTTGCTTGTCTGTGGGATTGTGTTATTAGCAACAGAAAAAGATCTTATACAAAGGGTAATTGTTTCCTTCCGATGAAACAAAGGATAGAACATTCATGAGCACACCTCACCTGTTTTCACAGGCACAGGTCCCACTTAGTTTTCTAAAGTGAGAATTCTCACTCCAAAGACTGACAGGAAACCAATAGTCCTGTTATAGTAAGCATGAGGAAGGAATAGAGTGAGCTGTACCCAAAAGGAAATTTCTTGCCACAATCCCTGGGAACTCTCACTTTGTTGCAGCTCAGCTCTTTTTCTAAACAAATTGTGAATTATAAACAGAAAATAAAATCTAAAAATACAATTTAGAGAGCAATGACAACAATCGTACATAGCAATATCTATGGGATGCTCTTATAGCATAGCTTACCCTATGATCAGCCTACAGCCGCACCACTGTGGTGTCTGATCCTGTCTGATCTCAGAAGCTAAGCAGGGTCAAGCCTGGTTAGCAATTGAATAGGAGACCAACAGCCTGGGAACACCAGGTGCTGTAGACTTGGGAGTAGGACCCAGCAATGCACTTCCAAAAAACAGTCTTCCATTGAAAACCTGATGAATAGCAAAGAAGCACTAACAATAGTGTTTCGCCTATTGTAGTATGGTCACTGTGAGTCAGATTCCTACTCCACAGCACCAAACAACAACAGCAATAACCCTATGATGGACATATGTGATTTTTCCAAGTACACACTGGAACCTAATACACAAGGACTTGGGTGTCAACTTTAGCACCTAAAATCACGTACCCCCATACATCGTGGGAACTCAAGTCCCACTCATCACTGTGGAGTCCATTCTCATCCCTATCCCTGGCAATCAAGGCTTTTCCTCATTATTGAGCTCAGACAGGTCCTTTCAAAACCACTCCCTATGGGTACTTTGCCTGTAGCCATGGCCCTGTGGCATTCAAACCCGTCAGATCTCGGAAGCTAAGCAAGGTTGGGCCTGGTTAGTACTTAGATGGGAGACTGCCTGGAAACACCAGATACTGTAGGCCTGGGAGAAGGACCCAGCAACCCACTCCCAAAAATCAATCCTCCATTGAAAACCTATGAACAGCAGAGAAGCACTGACAAAGTGTTTCCCCTGCTATATGTAGGGTTGCTGAGTCGGATACCAACTAAATGGCACCTAACAACAACATGGGTAATTTGGACTGGAAATTTCCTTACATCAGCTCATTCTTCCATTTTAAAGAGAATCTCTGGATTTATTTCTCCTCAAAACTGTGCCTCAGTGTGCTTTGACTCTCTCCTTCCCCATGTTTCATTTATCACTGCAAGCTCGCCAACTTCCTCAAGGTATTTGCTGTTTCCTCAATCATGCTTCCTGCTTTTTTTGTTGTTTCCTCTATTCTTTTCATATGTGGAATATAGGTCATCTTTCACAATGCTGTTCAAGCATCACCTTTCCTGTGAAGCCTTTTGGAGATCCCTCAGATAGCATTAGGAACTTCCTCCTCTGGGCTCCCATACCTTTGTTCATCACTCATGCTAGACAGTGCTTCCTCTTTTGTATTATACTTACTTATATGCCTGTGCTCCTTCTAGGGTACAGGTTTCTTTTGGCGATTGATAAATTATTTTTGTTGTACCACCGACACCTAACATGGTACCAAAGTTGATAGCCCCAATCCGTGTGGAATGAATGAATGACTCCCAGGTACAAGGGGTATGTAGCTTTGTGGAGGAAAGCTGCTCTGTCCATTTGACATGAGGAGAAATCACTAGCAACTAGTGAATATTGGTTGGAAAAAACTCAAATACCTAGGGTGAAATCTGCAATACCTAAGAAGTCATCTCAATATGTTAGTCAAAGTAGATGGTTGATAATATGATTTCTTGTAGAAACTCACAAAAATTAATTGGAAGGGAGAAAAGGCAGAAGGTTAAAGGGGTCAGTGAGGAGTAAATGGCAAAATTCATTCCCTAAGAAAGGTATGGAGGAAGTCCCTTAGGATCATTAATAAACTCTAATGATCTTCCAACCTCCTCCCACAAGCTCCACAGGATACAATTACCCTTCTGCCAGTTCTACTTGGAATCTCTGAAATATCCATGCAGTTTGGCCAGGGGTCATCAGGTTTTAAATTGTGGCACTAGCTTATAAGAGTCTGAGAAGTTACTAAGCATGAGCCCTTCCTTGTTTTCAAGTCCTGGCTGCCCTCATGATTTGCCCTAGACTGCTCTTGATTCACCATCCTGAATGACATTTATTGGGAATTACCTATAAATAGAATTGTTTCCTTTCATCAATAAAAACAATATTGCATTACTTTTCTAGAAAGATAGTTAGCTACCTACTGCTCAAAATGTAGCAATAAGCTCATTGTTCTCTACCTAATTTCTAGATGTTGACATTTGAAAAATATTTCTGGATAACATGGCCATTGAAAAACTTGTGTCAATAAATGTCTGGTAAATGAATGATTCATTAACATATTTTAATAGTGTTGGATGATCACAAATGTCAGTTTAAAATATTTGAATTATACACCCTATTCAAGTCTTAGTACAATTCATACACAAAATATCCAACTGCTAAGAAACAATTGCTTTCAGCTAGAAACAACCAGTTCAATCAAGGATTATAAATTCTACTTTTTATACTCAAAAATCATTTGTCCCACTCAATATTTAAGTGCATTAGCAATATCATAAGTATCATATACAAAGACTCTGATGACCAAAAATACCTTATAATGAGAATTCTCACTCCAAAGACTGACTGGAAACCAATAGTCCTGTTATAGTAAGCATGAGGAAGGAATAGAGTGAGCTGTACACAAAAGGAAATTTCTTGTCATAATCCCTGGGAACTCTCACTTTGTTGCAGCTCAGCTCTTTTTCTAAACAAATTGTGAATTATAAACAGAAAATAAAATCTAAAAATACAATGTAGAGAGCAATGACAACAATCCTACATAGCAATATCTATGGGATGCTCCTATAGCATAGCTTACCCTATATATATTAAGTGATTTCATGAGCAAAATAATTCAACCATCTTTATCATTTTTCCTACATTATAAATAATATGTATTAATCTCCAAATACTCTGGCACTAAAACCTTGCATTTTTCAGACTCTTTGAGAACTAAAATTTCTAGCCGATTGGCTATTTTACTTAATGAGATATAATAATACCCACACTGTAACCCAAACTTCAATTATCAAAAGAAGAATAAAATATACTTTTGCTTGGTTTAAAATAAGTTAATCTGTTCAGATGTTCATTTAAGACATTATAGTATCTCATGTTTTCACTATCAAAATTTTTGAAGAACTATATCAAAGAAAAAAGTTGGTTATATTAGTACCTAAAAAAGAATGATATTTTATTAACTCTTCATCTACCCAAGGATGACATCTTCTCAAATTCAATCTGGCTAGCCAAGCTAAACTTTGGGAACCAGAAACAGGCATATTTGAGGACTTAAAAGAAACTGAATACGGGATTTTTTTTAAAACATAAAAGTTTAAAATGATGTTCTATGTTCAACAGACACAAAGTAGCTTTAGGAATCGTAATATATCTCTAACAACCTACACAATAAAATGATTTAACACATGTATTCAGTAGGCTTCCAGGGTCATCATATTGTGAAAGTCAGCCCTAGTTGGGCATTATGTTTCTCATCTTATTCTATTGGTATTCTCTGCCTGACACTGTCTTTCTATTGCCTTGATTGGCTTTTATCTTCTTGACTTTTCTCTTACAAGGTGGTAAATAAATCCCTGCTGAGTGGTAAACAAACCTCCAGGCTAGGCAGGACCTCTGGGAGTTGAGCTGACACAGTTATAAAAAGAAGTCTAAACTCTTAAAGAGATGAGGAACCTTAAAGGTAGTAGAGAGCAAAGCATTGAAGTTTTTTCTTCAGTTTCACCATTTGTACTAAAGATGGCTAGAAAGAAGTCAATAAGAAAGATAGCTACAGGCAATGGAACGTGGAGAAGAGCTATACAAAGTAATGATCTTCAAAAGTCTTTTCTTTGATAGCAGTAACAAAGCCCTAAGTCAAATATTTTTTCATGGCAAACACCAGTTTCTGGTATTGTGATAATAATTTCTCATATTTCTATAGTGCTTTGAAGTCTACAAAACTCTTTTGCATATAATATTTTATTTAATGTTTGCAGTCTGCCCCTACAACTGTCTTTACAACCCTCTCTCCCACTCTACTACCCAACTCTGGACCCCCTAACAAGACTACTCACTACTATCTTCTTAGGAGTATGTTGTTCAAATTCCTCTCCCTACTGGCCTATCACAATCTTATTTGATATTTAAGACCAGGGCCAAAACACTACTTTCTCTGAAAAGGCTTCCCTTGGTGGTCCATCTTGAAGAATCTTATTTTCCTTTGTAGACAACTACAATCAATGTCCATGGTGTCACTTGCTAAATATCATGTTCTGTGTCTTTTAAGATCTGTTCTATTATTGTAAGTTTAAAACCTATTATTTAAATTTTCCCATGAGGTTTTACCTCCTCGCCTAAACTGTAAATCCCCTGAAAGTAGGTATGAGAATTTAAGCAATTAATTTTGAACAAATGGAGCCTGACAAATTTTGAATTAGCTATTGTTATCATCTGAATATGAAATGTCACCCATAGGCTCATGTGCTGAATGCTTCATTCCCAGATGGTGGCACTGTTTTGGGTGGTATCCCCCAAACTTGAGGCGATGAGGACAAGCCGGAGGTAGTAGGTCACTGGTGGTGTGCCTTTGAAGATTATACCTAGTGCTTGGTCTCATTTACTCCTCTACTTCCTCTCCACCACAAGGGGAATAACCTCCATCACTTATTCCCCCTGGCATGAGGTTCTGCCTCACCACAGGCCCAGAATCAATGAAGTCAAGGCTATAGACTGAACCCTCTGAAACTGTGAGTCAAAATAAATCCTTCCACCCCTAAGTTGTGGATGTCAGGTATTTTGTCACAATGGTGAAGATCTTAACACAGCCAGCTGTAGTTAGTTTCTGGAATCCATAAAGAGGCATCCACGACCTTTCTCCACAATGGAAGCCCTAGTACCACAGGAACAGTAAATGGACCTGGTCTGTGGACAATTCATGTCTGTGGGAAGTAAAGATCAAATTGGAGAGTATAAAAGCAAATTTCTTGGCTATATCTGTGGCTCTGCTTATTAAACTGCTTAAAAGTGTCTGTAGCCATGCCACTGTGGGGTCCAATCCTGTTAGATCTCAGAAGCTAAGCAGGGTCAGGTCTGGTTAGTACTTGGATGGGAAACTGCCTGGGAACACCAGGTGCTGTAGGCTTGAGAAAAGGACCCGACAACCCACTCCCAAAAAACAATCAGACATTGAAAACCCTATGAATAGAAAAGAAGCACTGACAATAGTGTTTTGCCTCTTGTATGTAGGGTCACTATGGGTCAGACACTGACTTGACAGCACCTAACAACAACAACAAAGGTAGAGACTCTGTCTTATTAACAGAATTTACTTCAGTGAATTAAACCAGAAACAGAAAACTAAGGAGGAAGGAAGTCAACCAGTAATGAAAGCCAATCAGTAGATTAATAAGTAGATTATAGATCTTCTGACAGGGAAAACTAAGAAGACAGGACCATGTGAACAGGAAGAGAAATACTGGAAACAAATTCCTGTAGCAGGACCACTAATAGCCTCGTGAGTTAAGTCTCCAAACAAGTGGCTTCAGATCTAAGTGGGAAGAATTCAGAGATCTAAGAGTAAATTGAATGACAGAAGTAAGTTTAGGGTAGGCAGGGATTTTAAGGTTTCTGTCTCCAGAATTGTTTGTCAAGGTCTTAAATTTCATGGAACAGTGTGAGCCAGGAAACAAAATATGTCTCTTCTCTTAACTGGAATTCATAGCAGAGTGGACTATAGAGAGCAAGGACTTCATAATATGCACTCAGATGAATTATTTTGACATATATATGCATATATATATATGTGTGTGTGTGTGTGTGTGTGTGTGTGTGTGTCCTCTTAGTTTTCTATTTATTCTAAAGTTAGCAAGTCAACCTTGATTTAGCCAATAAAATCTTTTGTCACTGTAGGGCAAGTCCAATTTTGGAAGCAGACACTATTGACCATATCTTATCCTCCCTACATAATAAGTCCTAACAGAGCCTATCATTTTTGCTCCTTTCTCTAACTCATATGCCAGGATCTCACCAAACAGTTCAACACTTGGCTGTTTGTAATGACTCCTAGAACCAAGATCACACTTAAAGGTTATTAAAACACTGAGGCAAACATACTTGTACAAGCTAAGTGGCAGGTTTATGTCAGCAACCAATGCTGGAGGATTTTGATCTTAGTAACTAATATACTACAAACAATGATTACATTTCTTAGTAACAATTAAAAAAACATAACTATAGAAATTTATTTTAAAAATACATTGTTACACTACAATGGGCGACTTCTAAGGTTACTCACATCTTCAACATGGTTTTATAAAATTCTATTCAAGTAAACCCTTAAGATCTTATGCTTCACAGACTTTCCAGTATCGTGTTATTTATTACTGAAACACTAAGCAATGTATTGGGAAATGGACCCTGCAACCCACTCCCAAAAATCAACCTGCCATTGAAAACCCTATGAGCAACAGAGAAACACTGACAACAGTGTTTTCCCTGTTGTATGTAGGGTCTCTATGAGTCGGATACCAACTCGACCGCACCTAACAACAATAAGCAATGTAGAATAACATTATACATTTATTATCTCAAAGGTTGTGTAGGTTAGGAATCTGAGCACGGTTTGGCTCAGCAATCTGACACAAGGTCTTCCAGGATGTTACAGTCATGATTTGGCCAGAGCTATAGTCACTAGGAGGTTTGACAGGGGCTACACAGACAGACCACTCCTATGATGTCCCACTCTCAACAGCTGCAAACTGGCCCTGGTTGCCTTATCTGCAGGTATCTCTCAGTTCACTACTATGTGGAACTTTCCATAGGGATGAGAGCCTTCATGACATGGCAAATGGTCCAGGAGAACAAGGGAGAAGAGGAAAAGTCTTATATGATCACGGTTCCTTAGATACACACCATCATATCTACTGCATACTATCTATCACAAAGGCCAACATCAGAAAGTGAAGATTATCGGAGCCCATCTTGGAGGCTAACTACCACAAGGGGTATATAAACTGGTAATCTGAATACATCATGTTTTCCATGTTACTATTTTCTAAAACTTTGGATAAGAAAAAAAACTACCAGATAATGTTATTGTTGTTAGGTGCCATCAAGCCATGAATAATCAATACAGTACTATTATTATCAGATTAAAGATTCAGGAGTGACTTAAAACAAGTACTTATTAAGTCAGAATTCTTTTAAAAATTGAGGACCACAACTTTTTCTGTACAGAAAGCTTTTCACTGTAAAATATGAGGAGAAAATGCTAGCCTTTTTCTTTTTACCATGTAAACACCAACAATTTCATAGGCTATTATGAATATGAATTCATAACCATTATGAATAATGGTTAAAGCCATCACCAATCCATTACAACGTTCCCAAGCCACAGCACAACAGTATTCCATGCTTTGTGTGTCTCCATTGGTAGAAATGGAAATCTTTCTCCTTTCTTTTCTTATTTAAAAATGTAAATTTGAGCCAGGCAAAGTGGTTTACACCTGTAATCCTAGTGACTCAGGAGGTTGAAACAGGAAGATTGCAAGTTCGAGGCCAGAGGCAGCCTGTGTAGTTTAGTGAAACCCTGTCTCGAGATAAAAGAGTGCCAAATGGGCTGAGGGTGCAGCTCGGGGGTAGAAGCACTTGCAAAGCTTGTGTGAGGCCCTGGGTTTAACCTCCTGTTATTGCTAGCTGCTATTGAGTCGGTATTCAACTCATAGCGACCCTACATACAACAGGCAAAACACTATTGTCAGTGCTTCTCTGCCATTCATAGGGTATTTAATAGCTGATTGTTTTTTAGGATTGGGTTGCTGGGTCCTTCTCCCAAGCCTATGGCACCTAGTGTTCCCAGGCAGTCTCCCATCCAAGTACTAACCAGGCCCGACCCTGCTAAGCTTCTGAGATCTGATAGGATCAGACACCACAGGTGTAGAGCTACAGGCTCAAACTCCTAGTAGCGCAAAAACAAACAAACAAACAAACAAACAAACAAACAATAAATAAATAAATAAATTTGAGATTCTAAAACCAATCCTACACCCATTAAGAGTAAAGGAAAATTACTTCAAACTGACTGAACTTTCAACAAAATTCTCCTCCAATGTATGAAACATGACAGCTGAGATGAATTGAAAAATATAATCTTTTGTGGGCTCAGAGAAAACCAGAATCCCAAGGGTTAAAAATATTTAGCATTCAATTGCTAGTTCACTTCTTGCCCTCTGATAACCAGGAACAAAATTGCTTTTCTGTTGCATAAAGTATCTTTCAAATTCAATTGCTTATCTCCTCATTCATTCAAGAAAGAGAAACCTCAGATTTATAGGAACCAGAGCCCATAATACAAATATAGTATATTAAACATACAACAGACATCTTCTGAAAAATAACCAAAACACAGTCTATTGATTTTAACCTTCTGTATCAAGGTATTCTCCAGTGGTCTCAACTGGATGCTGGCTATGAGAAATTCCAATTATTTGAATTTCTATATATAGGATAAGCATTTAGTTATCAACACATACCATAAAACATATTTTCATCTGTTATTAAAGCACTATTACTATGTGGAATTGAATGTATTTCTACTGTGAACTCAACTGCCAGTGAAGCAGGCAAGGCAGCATTTTCTTTAGGAGATTCCCTTTGCAGACCTGTTTTATGTGCACTGTTCTGTAGTAACCTTTGGATTTGTTTTTGGACAAATAAAATCCCATGGAAAGATTTTTCACATCTCTCACTCTCTTAAACCTGTTCTTATATGCAACTATTCATTGCCTTGGTTTTAATTAATCAATTTGTTGTTAAATATTGTTTTTCTACAGTAACCACTGTGCCTAATGCCTGAAAGCTTACAAAAACCTACCCGGTACAAAGAGATCTCTTACAGGAACCCAGCTCACCTAATTTTAGTAAAATACCAAACAGCAGAGGTGAGATGTACTTGACTTCTTATCGCCCTGATTCCAATTTTGATTCAAACCAGTTTGTAGACTAGGAAATGGAGCCAAATTAAATGTATTTCTAGAGTGGCATGGATATTGGTGATATCAGTGTTTGCTAGAAACTCCTAAAGAGCATCACTGCTCTTCATGGTTCATAGACTACCAGAATTGGAGCAGGATAGAGAAGAGAGACAGGGCAAAAAGGCAGAGGAAAAGAGAAGAACTGGTTTATCAGGGAGGCAAAAAATCTAATTCAGTATCCTCTTTCTGCAACAACTGAGCAGTTGATTTCTAAGACAGCTTGGTGGGTTTCCCACATGCAGCTACAGAAGATTTGTATAAAGTTGAGTGGTTACAGAAGACCAAAGAAAGCAAGCTCAGAAATTTTCACATTTTGTTTTTTATTTGCTGTAAAATTTATAGCTCACTTACTTTATTTCAGACTATAAAGTAGAAATATAGAAAATAAAAAGTGAAAAGAATTAAAGTCACACATAATCCCAGAAATTACCATTATTAACAATACAGTATATATGTGTTCACAGTTTCCTATTCATATATTATTTGAATGAATGAAATAAGATATTTTATATAATTCTGTCTTCTATATTATTCAATATTAATTTATTATTATTTCCTCATTATGCAAGTTATTTCATATTTTAGCTGTGAAACAATTCATAATATAAATGTGTCATAATATCTTAAACATGTTGGTTTCATTTAATGTAAAAATACCTGTAATAAATAACTTTCCATGCACATTTTAGTCTATACTTCTAATTTTTTTCTCACAATGGATTCCTAGATTGGGATTTTTAACAACAGTTTACTCATAAAGATCCCATACAACATGATCATTCCTTCAACAAATATTAAAAGAAACAGAGTGTGAAAGTTAATAAAGTGCAAGAAACTTTATTCACATTTTTGGTAAAACCCTTGGTGAACTTTTTAAAATCCTTTTTTGTTGAAATAAAATTTTTATATATATTGAAATTCTCTGTTTTAAGTGTTAATTGCTTGATAGGTTGACAAATGAATACCTGATCTGTATCAATATACAGAAATATATAGAAATTTCCATCACTCATGAAAGTTCTAAGGTACTCATTCCCAGTCAACTTCCACTCCTAGAAGAAACACCTCTTGTCACCTTTTCATTATGTATTAATTTTCATTATTCTAAATCTTTATACACAATGGAGTATCAGCATAGTGTTTTTGAGATTCATACATATCTATGTATATATCAATATTTAATTCATTTTTATTATTGAGTAGTAGTATATTAATATACTAAAAAGTGGTCTATCCATTCTCCTATTCATGGAAAATTGGGTTGTTTTTAGCTTTTGGCTATTGTGAATAAAGCTGCATGAAATTTCAGTCAAGTCTCTTTTAGACATATTCTTTCATTTTTCTTGGGTAAACACCCAGCAGTACAATTTGTGAGTCATAGAGGTTATTTTTAACTTTATAAGAAACTGTCATACTATGTCCTAGGTGGTTGTATCATGTTACACTCCTTCCAGTGACATATATCAGTTTTAGCTCCTGTTGCTCATCAATATTTAGTGTTGATGTTGTTTTTAATTTTAGCCAATCTAATGGGTATGAATTAGTATCTAAATGTGATTTATACTTTTATTTCCTTGACAACTAATGTGTCAATGATTTATGTGCTCACTAACCACATTTTCTTGTGAAATGTCTAAATTATCTAAATATTTTGCCAAGTTTTTTTTTAACTAAATGGTAGATGTTTTTAATATATATTCTGGATTCCATGCCTATATTTAATATAAATTTATAATATTTTATCAGACTCTGAGGCTTGCCTAATTATTTTCTATTACCTTTTTATAAGCAAGAGCTTCTAATTTTGACGAAGTTTAATATATTATTTTTAGAAGTTATTGTGGCTATTTATCTTTTTAGAAATATCTTTAATGCTACAGTTTGAACAGTTTTGTCCCTCCAAAATTTATATTTTAATATAATCCCCAATGCTTCAGTATTGAGGAGTGTATTTCTTGAGGGGGCTGAGCTATACATTTTTATAAGATATTCTTATAAAAAGGCTAACTAAAAGGAGGTCATCCCTCTTTTTTTAAATCCCTTTCTTTATCCTTCCACTTTCCACCATGTGAGGATGTGGCCAAGCAAACATTAAATGCTTTTGTCTTGATCTTGGCCTTCCCAGCCCCCAGAACTATGAGAAATAAATTTATATACTTTATAAATTACTCAGTCCTTAGTATTCTGTTACATCAGTACAAAATAGACTAAGACATTCATTCTAAGTTATTCTCCTATATTATCTTCTAAAAGCTGTATAGTTCTAGTTTTCATATTAAAGTCTAAGATTCATATTAAATTTATTTTTGTGTGTTGTATGAGATAGAGCCAAGGTAATAATTATGTGCCTGGATTACCAGGTGTTATAGGGACATTTGCTAGAAGGAGGATCTTTCTTATTGTGTTGCTTTGGCATCTCTGTTGAACATCAATTATCTGATTCCATAGTTTATAATGACTGCTGTCCTTCTGCCTCCTAAATACCACCAGCCATGGTGCTTCCACTGGTATCCCATGCATCTCATCATCAAATTTAACAATCACTGCATGATAGAAGCCAGGGGCAAAGAGCACTCCACTTACTACCTGTGATGTTGTTCTCATTGCCATCTGATCAGTGCATGGTCCAGGTTCAAAATTCCATTTTAGAGTTCACCTCCAAGGATTGCTCATGGTAACATAGTGAGACAGAGAGTTACCTGCCAAAGGTCTATTGGGAAATGCTTTTTGGAATGATGGCTGTAGGGAAGTAAGATAAAAAGGAATGGAAAGAAGAAGTCAACCTGCGATGCAGTTGTAACAGAAAGTCTCAGATGTGAGACGTGATGGTATCTCCATATAGATAGTGTCAGAATTGAGTTAAATTGTAGGATGCCCAGCTGGTATCAAAGAATTTTGCAACATGGGAAATTTCCATACCTTTTTTTGTTGGAAGTATTAATGGTGTGCATATAGAAGGAAAAACAATTTCTTTCTTTATAAAGGTATGTCAATGAATAAGTTACCTTTGTAGGAGACTGAGGCTCAATTCTGCTGAAATCTAATAAAATAGTCCTCAAAGTGTCTCATGGAGGGACAGGCAGGCTCAAGTACTAATCTACCAATCTCCATCTCTCAAGGCTTGGCCAAAGGCATTTTTTAACTCAGATGCTAAACAAGTTTTCTTTACACTAGAGGAAGCCCTTGGGCTCAGAAGCAGAGATGTGTCTGAGGTGGCGAGCTTTATTTTATGAAACTGGTGGTAGGCTGGGTATCAGCTGGGCATGAAGGTTATCTGCATCAGTACTAATATCACATTCTTAATCCACTCTGGAAGTAGCAAGCACAGGTAGAAAAGATAAGATATCATATAGAATGATATTTACTATCCACCAAGGAGCTTGGTTGTCCGTTGTCCCAGTAAGAATTTGAGGAGTTGGGGGAGATGGGGAAGTGGTTGTAATGAGTTAAGCTTTTCAAAATGTTTGTCTGTGAGGCTCATTTGGCAGGTTTTGCTCTACTACATAGAGGTGATATCAGTATAATACCATGTTTTATCGATGTGATTACTATTGTGGAGGACATGATTTCTAAATAATTATGTATAATAACAGGTGACATTTTCTGCAACGTGACAGGCAATGTTCTAAACATGTTACATATAACAATTCAGTGACTCTTCATAACATTTGGATGGTAAGTATAGTACAAATATTACCCTGTGTTATAGATTAAGAATTTGAGACACAGAGAAATTTTGCAGCAAGTGTGATAATAATGCTCCATAATAACCCCAGATCTTAATGACCTAGAACAAGAAACACTTATTTTTCTCACTCATACATTTGCTGGATGAATTTGTAGGCTGACATGGGATTAGCTGGTGGCTCCAGGCTGCTGGTTGGGTTCAGGTCTGCTCAAGATATCTCTCATTTAGGGACAGCTGCCCAGAGCATGCTTTTCCTATGGCTAATGGTAAAAGCACACAAACCCAAATCAGATAAGTATATTAAACACTGGTACCCTTATTGGTAACATTCTGATTTTCTACCTTGGAAAAAGAACATTACATGGTCAAACCCAATATATATCACTGTGGTGGAAAATATAGCCCCAATGGAAGGGGTAAAAGAAAGTGAAATTTTGCAGAACACTAATGCAACCCATGCTCTGAACCTTCACCGCATTCTGGCTCATCATGAAGGACTAAAAGAAACTGATGGAAAACTGAAGACACCTAAAATAACCTTTAAAAATAGATTTCTGAAATTGATCTACATTAAAGGTAACATAGCCAAGTAGTGAATTGGAGAAAATAGAATTCTACTCTTACTATCAGAAGGGCATGATTCATAAGCTATAAATGGCTAGGAACTTAAAACAAAGGATCTACAATGTCAGAGGAAAGAGTCAGGAAATGTGCTGTCACATGTAGACACTGCTACTAGGTGATCTGGTGGCCTCAGCTTCTTCCAGTGAAAAATGAGAAACAACACTTAGTGCACTTGAACTCTATGCTTTTAATAAGCCCTTCAGTCTGATTTGAGAGAAATTATAAACAAGGCTTCCTCTCAGTGTGTCTCCATAGATGTATGGGGCTAGAAATGCAAAATTAGTGTGAACAGTAACTACTCCAAATAAGTAATAATAAGAAGAAATTAATTGAGGAGATAGATTTCACAAAATAAAGCTCCTACAAACTTGTTTATTGCTATAAATTTCATTTAATCCTTCCATAATTGAGAAAAATTTGTCTGAATTTTCTGCAAATGCTCAAATTTCTTCTTAATCTTGAGTATGTAACTTGTTGGAAAGTTAGCTGAGTCAAAAATTTCAAACACACCCTTTTAGATATATCTGTAGTTTACACAAAGTATTATTTGGCTTTTTTGAGCTGTTCTACCAAAGGGCAGTAAAATATCATTCCAAGAACAACTTAAATATCAAGGAAGAGAAAGGAAGGCCTGGTTGACTTTTTCTCCTCTCTAGTTGCTAAAGGAAAGAAGTATTAAGATTGTTCCATGTATACCACAGAGTCTTTTTAAAGGAAGAAATGTTTGCCCAGTTGCTATCCACAGCTTGATAGCCTACTGGCAATACGTTGGATATAAGTTCCTTGAGGCCTTAGAACCTGTATTCTTTCAGTGTTATTTCTTATAACATTTGGTTGTGCTGTGAATATAGAAAGTTTCAAATAAAGTTTTCTTGAGTGAATGAATGAGCAATTAATAAATGAATCTCAGTGAATTCTGTTCTCTTTGTATCTGTGTGAATCATATTGTACAAACATATACTGGATGTAATGTAGCCAAAATATCTTAAGCAGAAGATATGGCTCATGCTTCTAATGCATAGTGATCAGACTTCCATAAAGTATAGGAAAATAAAAGAATGGTTGGATACTCACGGAACATAATCAGCACATAAAGCAATAGCTGTTTCCATTGGCATTGCCAAGGCAAACTCAAAGTTAGACAGCCAGATAATGTAAGAAAATCCAAGATAAAATATTGGGTGGAGACTCCCAATTTCAGTGCATCCACTTTAGGGTTCCACAATTTAAAGGTAAGACATGTGATTTTTAATATGCTAACTGTGTTAAATAAGACTTAGGTTATGTGAAGAAGTGGTAAAATAACCTGGGCTATCCTTACCTGGAAAGAGATCTAGGTGTGCCAGATTATCTCATTCCTCTTGCCATGTTTTACCTTCATCCACTAAGGCAAGTATGAGTTGTCTGTATTTCACTTTGTTTCCCTCTCCTAACCAAACTCTCCTTCCTCAATCTGTGCACACCAATTTCTTGGTTACAGTACTAATGCCCTGGTGAACCTTCAAACCCTCTTGTATTGATGACCACTTCCTGTTCATCTACCTCAGATCTTCCCTCTTCAGCATCCATCTCTCCAGCAGCCAGCTCTCACTAGGCCAGCCCTCTAAATGTGTCTCTCTGCTTCCCACAGCATGGACCAAGACATGCCTGCCATTTCATCCTCTAAGATTGGAGGCAAATAAAAAGCCAAGCCCATGGAATTTTGCTGGTGTTGCTGGCTGAATTTGCCATTTAACATGTCTACTGTCTTCACCTCAGTGTTGTCCAGGAAACAGTGTGCTTCCTGATAAAAACTCTACAACTTGAATAACTGGCTTAGTATTAAATTTTGTTCTCCAAATACAGTTTGGCTCTCTCCCTATTTGGCAAGCCCATTGTTATCTCTCATGGAAATTTTGGCTGATAATCTGAAGTGGTATTCCAAACCTTCTTTTTAGTCCTGAACTACCAATTCCATCTCTGCTTTTCCTTTCCTACATCTTCTTCCCTTCCCCTCCCCTTTCACCACATCCTCCTGATGTTAGTTGATGTACCTGTACTTAATATCTCAGAACAGATTTTCACATGGTCTTTCCTTTCCATTTCAGCACATACCTGCTCCATATCAACTATTCTCTTCAGAAGAACTGGGCTTCGGAACAAAGGGATCTGAACTCAAATTTCACCTTTGTGGTTTCTTTTCATGGCTATATACCCTTGGTCAAATATCTTAATTTTTCTAAGACTTAGTGTCTACATGTCTAAAATGGAAATAACAAAGCCCATAATAGAGAGTTTATGAGATTCTAATATTACATAAATTTTGTGGTGGGTACATTATTGGGGTTTGTTTGATCTTTTCTCCATCTTCTAGTAATAAAACCATACTGTTCTTTGGCTTCAAAGGCTTGAAAGGGTCCTTGTATTAGTCAGATTTCTGTCACTGTGACAAATACCTGAGACAAATCAAACTCAATGAAAGAAATATTTATTTGGACTCATGGTTTCAGTCCTTGTCTGATTGGCCCTGCAACTTTGGGTTTGTGGCAACATAATACATCATGATGGGAGCATTTGGCAGAGGAGTTGCTCACCCCATGACAGCCAGGAAGGAGAGGGAAAGGAAGATACCAATATTCCCAAATCTTCTTCAAAGTTTCATGCCTACTAACCCAATTTCCTTCCACTAGACCCTACCTCCCAAAGGTTCCACCACTTCCCAATAGTGTCAAAGGCTGGCAACCAAGCATTTAACACATGGGCCTTGGAGGAAATTCCCCATGGGATGAATCCAAGACTCTGGTACAGTGAATAAGAAAACCAATGTCCTTGACCACAAGGGTTGTCTCATGGACATGACCCAAGCACAGCCAGTCAGAGTCCACATCATAGCTCTCCTGACAGTTACTGGAAAGAAAATATCATCATTTCTGGTATTTCTCACAACCAGAAATATGTAAAACTGGATCTGTCCCTGGATATATTTGCCAAAAAGAAAGATGAGCCAGCCTCAGAATAGAGCTAGCACAAGGCAAAGTAAAGATAGACTTAAATAGACACTGTTTATGCACACAATTCCTGGACTCCTCAATATTGTGAGGTAATACATTCTATTTTGTCTTAAATTTGTTTGAGTTGGGTTTCTGTCACAGCCAACCAAAAATTATGACTAATAAACATCTGTGATATCTAACATGATGCCCAACAGATGTTATAAAATGTGTGTGACATGTGGCATCAACTTCCCTTCAGTCCCAGAAGAGACTTGCCACCTTCCTTGAACAGCACATCCCTTCTCTATCCATAATTCCCTCAATGGTATTATTCCCACTTTTATCCTTTTCTTTCCCAACACCCTGAGCTTCTCTGTTATTTGATTACTGCCTTCAGTATGAGCAACAGTAAAGTGCATTACAAAGCACTCTCACATATGATTAATCCAATGGGATCAGTCATCATAACTTTATTCTTCTTTCCTCAGAAGCCAACCTCCACCTCCACTTTTCTCTTTCATAACTCCAATCAAGGCCCACAAAATTTAGGTAAATATACTCACTCATCTATCTGTTTTTTTTCAAAAGATTCCATCTGTAATTCTGCCACTAAATTAAACTTTGTATAATGTTAATGCAGCATGCTTCTTTTCTACAAAGAGACAAAAATATTCTGGGTAGATTTTCACATAAAACTCATTCTCTTCTCATTAATTCAATATTGTACTCCACTTTGTATCACTTCACTTATCCAGTGTTACCCTGGAGCCAAATAGTCTTTTATTCAAATCTGTCTTCTACTTCTTCCTGGCTGTATGACTTTGGTCAGTTTATTTCTGTGCTGAGACTCTGGCCTTACAGCTATAACTCCATCGATTTCCTTACCATCCCTTACTCATAACAGGCTCACTGATATTTGTTGTTTTTAATATTATTAAAGTATAGTTTATACAATATGAAATTCACCTCCTTTAAGTTTATGATTCACTGAGTTTTAATAATTTTACCAAGTTATAAAATTATCACCATACTACAGTCTGAGAATATTTTCATTACCTTAAGGATATCTCTTGTGACATTTGCAGATAGTTTTCATTCCCACATGCATCCCCACTTTCTATCTCCTTAGATGTGCCATGGCTGAGAATTACCTGTAAGTATAATCATGTAATATGTGGTCTATTATGTCCAGCTCTTTTGACTCTGCATAATGTGCCATGTTCATTTCTGCCTTTGTCCTTTGCACATGTAGGCTTGCTCTCTATCATACCTGCTCCTCAACCTATCCACACCTTTCATTGTTTTTGTTTTTAATGGTGATGCTGGATTTTTTGTTTTGTTTTGTTTTTATGTTTTTTTGAGGTGCAACTTAAGACACAGTGCTTTTATATATTTTCTCAGATTCCTTCTGGTCCATGATTTCCATCTTCATTACTCTGCATCTCCAGTGGACTTTTAGCCTTGAGTTCTTCCTTCTTTGCTTCACATAGTTATCTTATTTTTCTTGCCAAATAAAAATGAAAACTCTTTATGGAAAGTGTTAGACACATTTGGCAACAAAATAAATGTTCCTTGAAAAAAAAATGATTGATTGGGTACTTACATTTCTCATTACCAAGAGCCACACTCAGGTAGGTGGGGAGATCTGGATGGATGGCATGCCAATTACTACAGAACTTATCCCAGAGTCACTGCAGGCTGACTGAACATAGTCTGGTGATTATAGAAATCCTACCCCTTCTATCGGGCTGGGATTTAGTTCAGTTGGTAGAGCACTGTGCTGCAGTCTCTAAGGTCCCGAGTTCAATTCCCAGCACCACAAAAATGGGAGAAGGGCCTGGCAATCCACTCCCAAGGCAATCCCGAAACAGTCAGCCATTGAAAACCCTATGAGGGTCGCTATGAGTCGGATACCAACTCGATGGCACCTAACAACAACCCCTTCTATCACCAGTTCCCCTATAAACCAAAACTTTCAGCAACTATGAATTCTTTGAGGATACTCAATGACTACTGACTAATCTTTCCCTACCTTACTGTATAGCAACTATCTCACATGTGGTGGCTGCTGAATAAGAATGTTTGATGAATGAATGAATGAATACATGAGTGTCTATATGAGGAAACCTTCAAGTGAGCAGGTATTTGAGGAACTAGCCATAGCACTCTCAGCAGAGCTGAAGAGTCAAGGGGACAATATTAGATTTAGTTGGAAATTTCAGTTTGGACATAAAGTCAAATAAACATCCATACTTATTGTATATCAATTTATAAAAAATGCAAACAGAAATGTAAGAATTAATCTGGGAGATACTACTGGAAACCCCCTTATATTTCCAGGATAACTCACGAATGTTTGACGGAGTTCTTGTATATTACTTCTTCTCGCCAGTATTTCTTTACATTCCAGGTTCATGATAGTCTTGGTTTTCTCTTATCATAATCTTTTGTTAAATATTTATTAAATACTCCTACATGCAGGCATTGTTTTAAGGGCTTCAGATAAAGCAGTTACCAAAACAGAAAAAAAAAAAAACCTGCATTCATGGAGCTTTCATTCCCATGGATCATACATCATTGTATTTTACTGTTTCAGCATGTGCACTCTAAATACCTACATCCCAAAAAGCAATCCCTGTTGCAGACACGATATCAAGACAATGCCTGAAATATAGTATTGAAATTAAGGCACATTTGTTGAATAAATAAATAAGCCATTATTTCCCCAGCATATCAGTATTTCGTTGAACTGCCCTAACAGAAAATATATGTACCTTTGTATCAATGCTATTTTCCTGCTCTGGTCTAAAGATCAATTAACTTAGCTAAGCCCAGAAAGCTAATAAAAATGAAAGATCAGGTTCAGGTGTGGGATCAATATGTTAAAATTTAGAAGATTCCAATGCAATTCAGGTCGGGATAAAAGTCTTATGTGTAGGTAAAAGGGCTTCAAGCTGAACCTGAACCCAAACCCTGAACATGTTCCAGTTCAAGCATCTTTTTAAAATTTTTCTAAATCTGAACCAAAATCAGAACTCAAACCCAAACCCAGGGAAAACTTAATGAACATTAATGGGGTGTTTTTGTATCATTAGCTACATTAAAATGAAAAATTTATATTCATTTATCTGCATATAGGATTGTACTCATGTGGGAAATCTATACACAGACCAGGAGGCAGTCATTTGAACAAAACAAGGAAGCACTGCCTGGTTTAAAGTCAGAAAATGTGCATGGGGACTACATCCTTTCACTGTACTTCTTCAATCCTGTGGTGAAACAATTAATCCAAGAAGGCGGACTTTATGAAGAATGTGGCATCAGGATTAGGAGAAGAATCATTAACAACCTGCGTTACACAGATGACACACTTTGCTTGCTGAAACTGACGATTTGAAACATTTACTGACGAAGATCATAGAACACAGGCTTCAGTATGGATTACATCTCAATATCAAGAAAACCAAAATCTTTTTAACAGGGTCAGTACACAACTTCATGAAAAATGAAAAAAGATTGGGGTGGTCCAAGATTTTGCTTTACTTGGCTCTACAACCAACATCCACAGAAGCAGCAGTTAAGAAATCAAAAGACACATTGCAGTGGGAAAAGCTGTTGCAAAAGACCTTTTTAAAGTGCTGGAAAGTAAAGATGTCACATTGAAGACGAAGGTGCACCTAACTCACCCCAGGATATTTTCAGTCGCATAATATGCTTGTGAAAGCTGGACAGTGAATAAGGGAGATGGGAGAATTGATGCTTTTGAATTATGTTGATAGTGATGAATATTGAATATTCCATGGGCTGCCAAAAAAAAAAAAAAAAAACAGATCCATCCTAGAATGCAACCAGAGTGCGCCTTGGAAGCAAGGATGGCTAAATTGTGTCTTCTGTATTTTTGACATGTAGTCTGGAAAGACCAATCCCTGGGGAAGGATATCATGTTTGGCAGAGTGCTGGGTCAACAGCAAAAAGGAAGATCCTCAACTAGACGAACTGACACAGTGATTGCAACAATGGGCCTAAACATAAAAAAGACCAGGTGCATGGCACAGGGTTGGGGAGTGTTTCATTCTGTTATATATAGGGTCACTATGATTCAGACTTGACTCGCCAGCACCTAACAACAACACATAGGATTAAAATTTTAAACCCAAACCTGAACCAAACCTGAACTCTCTAAATTTAACATATTAAATCTGAATCCAGTTTTTCATGGGCTTGAAGCTCTCCTAAAATATCTTGGTTTTCGCAGTCCAAAAATGACGGGGGGATACTGAACTGCATTTTCTACACCTAAACCCCAAAAATGTGGAGTTATCCTATATGCACAATATATTTTGATTATTTACAGTGCCATATTACTTTCTAATTATTATACATTCCTAAATGTCATCCTCCCAAGCCTCCAGGAAATTCAAGGTCCTCATGGGTATAAGTTTCTTTTATATGCCACAGCATCTAACATGATGCTGAGCTACAGTCTAAGGAAGGGAAATAAATTTAGAAAATCTGGTCCAGGGCTGAATGTTCTCCCTGTCAGATTTTTCTCTCCAAGATTTTATCCTGTTAATCTATGTCATTGAGGACAGTACCAGTTTTTGTTATATTCCCACATCATTCCAAAAGGCCCCATCAGTGATTATTCATCTTATCACATAAGAAGAAAAGTAGGCTTTATTTTAAAATTAGCTTTGCTCTGTTGAGTGAATTTCTGTTAGAAAATGTGCCTAAATACACTTTAAGTGATAGGTTGGATCTGTGCCTGAGAGAGAGACAGAAACAGAGAAAAAGAGAAGGGCGAGTGTGTGCTCACACTTGTGGGTGGGTAAGCATCTTCAGACAGCCCCTCAGCTGCTCTGGAGAAGCCTAGTCTGTGCCATGGAAACGGTGGTTACCATGGAAAGGAAGTGCTATTGTGAGGAGCTCAAGAAATGCCTATGTAAAATCATCTTACCGTGTAGCCTCACACTTTCCAACATTTAAAAAAATATGACAGGATTAGAGCAGAGTCCTCTGGGGAGTCTCAGTCCTCTCAATGATCTTCCAAAACAATCTAGAAATCTAGATGATAAACTGCCGAGCAGTGTGTACCTCGCTAAAGGGCTTGACGAGCAGTTAAGTGGAGAAATTGCCCACATCGTTTATCTATGGACTACACAGCACACTATTAAATATTTTCTGTTAAAACCCACAAAGTATTACAAATGAAGAGAAAACATGGATAAAATTAACTTAAACTGGATGGTTCCTGACTTTCTGAAATCAGAATTGATGTGTTTCATCTAAGTTATCTGTTAATAGGTTTTCTTGGTGGCCTCGTGTTACCATAATCTCCAAAGCACAGGACAAACCAGTACATTTGTTTATCTTTATCACTCTTTGCTTACTAAAGAACTTGCTTTTATTAAAGAGATCAATCACCTGCACACAGTTTAATAGCCTATGTGCTGCATACAAGATACAAAAAAAGGCAGGAAAAGGGTAAAGGGTGAGAGCCTTGTTTTACCAAAGCCCCAAAAGTATTGAAGAGACAACAAAATAAGCTTTTGATAATATATATTTTACATATATCTGTCATAGTTAGAAAACTTGATATCAAAATTAGTAATCGAACACACTTTAAAATGGGAAAGTGGAGGCTTAAAAGCAATCAGTGCTCCACTCTGCATTCAATTTTGCCTGGTCACTTTAATATACAGTCAAATGATGCTAAGTGGAGAGTACATTATGTTTCTTATACATGGCTTCTCTCACCTACTTGCATGGAAAGCCATACATTTATGCCCCACAGCCCAGCCATGAAACCCAGAATGCACAGACTTAGTGAACATGGGGCATCTGAGGGCCACTCTTTGCAACCTCTGATATGAGGCATTGTTGACACTCTGGTTATAGCTGTCTGCATTATAGTGTGGGAGGAACACGCAGCAGCTTTGTTCCTGAAACTGTTCTCCTGTCCACAATCTTTCAGTGCAAGGAACAGAATATCATATTTTATCTCGTCTTCTGGGATTAAAAATATTGATTGAAATTTTCATTGGAAGTTTTTCTTAAAAGACACTTTCTTCCAAACCTCTTCTTTCTGTTCCATTGCAAGTCAGCTATTTTTCTTGCCAAAATGCAGGAAAGCAATTAGGCTCAAGGGTTTTATAAGCTGCACCAGTTCAGGGCAAATCTATTGAACTTTGCTGAGAAATTCTTACTCATTCACTGTGAAAATTTTGATGGTTTTATCCTCTTTCTTGATAACCACTTAGTTTTAGAAACCTGTGTAATATGTGTGCTGCAGGATTTCAAAGGAGGCCATCCTAATTAAAATGTTGTGATGTTAAAGGGGAAAATATTAAACATATTCCTTTAATAACTGCCATTTCAAGTTTAAATATACATTGGAAAGAACTAAGCTAAAATGCAAAGTAATTTAGCCGAGGCAGTGATGATTAGGAAAAAACACTAAGCCAATCTGCACCTCATGGTTTTTCGAATAACACAAGAGGAAGAGAAAGATCCATCTTTTTCTATCAGCTGTCCCTGTTGCAGGTGATATAGCCATGTTTCACAGAGAACATATGGCCATGTTTATAGCCATCAGGCAGCATTTCACAGAGCTATACCACCATGTGTCCACCAACTAGCCTTCTTGATTGCAGCTAATTAGAGACGAGGCGGGAGGCATTTTTTAAATAATATTAAGACACAGAGATGCCTAAAGTTCCAAGGCCTATTTGTAAGAGTAAATGACAAGAGAGATTTATATTAAAATTGTTAGAAACCAGGAGAAATGGACATTTTGCACTCTTTCCCTAAGAAATGAGGCCTAATAAAATTATGCTATCAACAACAAAACATGAAAAATTATATTAGCACTAAGAAAAGAGATCAATGCAATGAATCATGCAAGGCGTTCCTTGGGAAAACTGCAAAGGTAAGAAATTATTTGAACATCCCTAAAATGCATTTCCTGGGTAAAGATTCCAAATCAAACTACCGTAACAACATCTCCAAGAGTCACTTTACAGTTAGCAAATCCAATATGTACTTCATCCAATATAAAATTACAAAGGAGCCTATTATGCACCATTAAATATGTGTTCTCACTGAACTGGTAGTTCAACAATACTGTTATTTCAAATTTTTAATCCCAAAGCAAAATATAAGGAATATAAGTCACCGGCTAAATAAGCTTTCCAACTCCTTTTTCCTTTTTTTGAATTTACAAAATTTCTTTCATAAACCCCTGAAAAGGGACTTGGAGTTTGGAGGTAGAGGCTTCAACAGAGAGTGAACTGGGTTCACATCCAACGACATCTTAATTGAATAACTCCTTTCTTACAGCTTTCAAACTGGTCCTTTTAAGTGTGGTTCTGTGTGTGTGTGTGTGTGTGTGTGTGTGTGTGTGTGTGTGTGTGTGTGTTTACCATTCCATCCATTACAGACACTTTTTCCTTTAGGCTCTTTTGAAAGTGTGAGAGCATGTACATTGGTAATTTTGTCATTTTTTCCTCTATTTCTCTGCTTTGCTGAAGCTGGACTATAATGGCATTAGATAGGCTGCAACTTAATAGCCTGAACTCAATCCACAGGTATGTCATTGTGGTCACTTTGGGATCTGTTCTCATTGCTATGACATGACAGAAAATACCAACAGAGTCAGAATGGATGGCCTCTACAGTGGTGGAGACAGTATGTCAATGAGCACAGAAGACACTGACCCTGATACCCCAGGAGCAGCTCAGCACTGGTGAAGTCACACTGCTGTCTTTTTTTCCATTCCCTACCCTGCTATTAACAAAGAACTTTCCTCAAAGCCATTCAGATATGGTGCCCTGTGCTTGGAATTGAGGACACAGGGACTGACACATACATGGGCCTCACTTAGAAATAGCTTATTATTTCTTAGGAGACGAAACATACACTTTTAAATAAAAACATGCACTAAAATAAGAAGATCAAAATAAGGAATCCTCAAAAAACACTTGAAAGAACAAAGTATAAAATCAAAGCATTATGGTGTTTATAAAATGAACTAAATATAATATCCAGAGCTCTGGCGACTGCTTCTATTTTTCAGGGAATTTTGTAGCATGGCACTCTAGACTTTCAGAAAACCACACAATAGTGATGATCTCACACCTTTATTAGAATCAGAAGAGACCGTATGTGTATCTATACCTATATGTAATATATTTCATATTACATATAAATATTTTTGCTAGATACAAAATATAAAAATAGATATTTATATTAAAGTCTTTTGTAGGATCTAGGGTACCATTTAACTGTTGGTTGATGTCATTATGGCTGCATTACTGTTAATGTTATTTTTATTATGGGCAACAAATTTGAGTCCATTGGCAAAATCTGGTCCACAGAAAGGTAAATTAATCCATTGCATATTGCCATGACTTTTGTAGTAAAATTAAGTAATTAGGAGAGACAATAGTATCAATCTAACTTTTTAAAAAAATTGTCATTTTATTATATTTATTTATTTATTTATTTATTTGGCAGAAAACTAATTCCTAGAAAAGGGGATTCTATGATCAGATACATGAGAACACTATAAATATATTCCTTATTTGAGATTTTTAATGCAGATTGAACTGTTAAAAACTTTAAGAAGTGTTATATAAAAGAAACCTATATAGATTTATTTTCCAAACTTATTTCACCAGTGTTTGTTTTCTCCATCAAAATCTATTAACCAATATGTCAAATACAGTGGATTAGCAACCCAAGACAAAGTCACTTCTCCTGCACCTGCCATGTTATTGTTGTTGTTAGGTGCAGTTGAGTTGGTCCAACCCATAGTGACCCTGTGTACAACAATGTCAATGCTTTTCTGCTATTCATAGAGTTTTCAATGGCTGATTGTTTCAGAATTGTTTGGGGAATGGGCTGCCAGGTCCTCCCATTTTTTATCATGCTGGGGATTGAACCTAGGGCCTCAGAGAGTACAGAGCTGCACTCTACCAACTGAGCTAATCCTCAGCCCCCTTCAATGGTATGTTGTTGTTGTTAGGTGCCCTCGAGTCAGTATCTGACTCATAGCAACCCTCATAGGGCTTTCAATGGCTGACTGTTTCGGGATTGCCTTGGGAGTGGATTGCCAGGCCCTTCTCCCATTTTTGTGGTGCTGGTAATTGAACTTGGGACCTTAGAGACTGCAGTGTAGCGCTCTACCAACTGAGCTAAATCCCAGCTTTCTTTCAGTGGTATAGAAAACATTAAAAACTTTATGGTTTAGCCACCCTGTGTTTTATGTGCCACAGTTATGGACAGTAAAGGATAAAACTACATGAGGCAGGTATGCTTCCAGAATATACAAGCAAGGTCTATTTTATCTTTTATTGGTTGCCTATTAAGTCTTGGATCTTTAATATCCCCCAAAGTCCCATTTGCTAAATACTTGGTCATCAGTCTATGACATTTTAGGGAGGTGATAGAACCTTTCAGAGGTGGAACCTAGTGGAAGGAAGTTAGGTCATTGGCGGCATGAACTTGAAGGGGATATAGGAACACTGATCTCTTTTTGTCTGTCTTTCTTTGCTTCCCAGCTACTATGAAATGAACAGCTTTGCACCACCATGCACTATCCCCTACCATGATGATCTGCCTTACTCCATGCCTAAAGGCAAAAGAGTCAGGGCTGAAACCTCTGAAACTGTGAACCCAAATAAATATTTCCTCCTTTTAAGTTGTTTGTCTTAGGTATTTTGTCTGAGGGATGGAAAATGGGCTAACACATTGCCTTTGCCCTTTCCCTTTCTCCTTTGCCAGAAGTCAGTGGTATAACAGGATGAAGAACAGGTTGAAGAATGAGAACAAAACCCTACATGGTTGAGGATAGTAGGACAGAAAGATGGTAAAAGTCTGGGTGTCCAATTAAATCACGGAGACAACATACTAACCACAAATTCCCTACTCCTGGATTTCTTTTTGTATTAAGTGAATAAATGCCTTCTGTTTATGGTGGTATAGTAATTAAATAACTAATTCTCAGACTTGCAAAAGTATGTACATCATCTGGAGATGTGTTAAAATATGAATTTCAACTCAATAGGTCTGGGCTGTGGCCCAGCTCCCAGAGATGCAAAGCTGGTTGATGACTCAGACACTAAGTAGCAAAGTAATAGAGTTTTCTGTTATTTGCAGTAAAACACCATCATAATCAATATACCTACTGGAATTCATCTTTGAGAGAACAAATTTTGGGAAATTCTGAGGTTTTTCACTGCATTGGTCTCTACTATCATGAATCATTTAGAAAGTGGGCTCCCTCTATTATACCATTCAGAGAATCTAGGCTTCTTCCCACTATTATCTTTCATACCATAGGTTTCTCATTAAGACCATGTCAAAGCTACAGTAAACCATA